>JALPQI010030749.1:0-56505 GCA_025490895.1 Thaumatotibia leucotreta | reverse complement strand
TCTTTAGAAGGTCTTCCGCTAACTTGCTTTAAAACATGTTTCTTGACAACAAAACAAATACCTTTACTAAGCCAATTGCTTTCTTTTCTATTGAAATAGGCACTGTTTCTTCTAGCAGAGGCCCACTTCTGTTTGTATTCGAATATGAACTTAGATAACAATTGTTTTGAGCCATCTGTTAGATCATCCCCAACACCTAAGAAACTTGATACTCTATCAACAAGATTGTTAAATTTTTCATTATTATCATTCGATTTACACGTTCTATAATATTCAAGCAATTGTTGTCGACTTATGATTATATTCTGAGAAGATGAACCTAAAAACAAAGAAAAAATAAAAACTAACTTTTTTCGTGATTACTACTTCTACTTGATAATTGTCTAATAAAAAACAGAGTAGCATGTATTAGCAGCCTAAACTATCAAAAAACCTTAGCTAATATGTTGGTCTTTACTATGATATTCACGCAATAGCTAGATTCTATTGAATTTGTAACTTTGTAGCATGATATTAGCATCCAGCAAGTAAAATTTCGATTGTAAATAAACTTTTTTTTTCTTGGGTGCAGAATAACTAAAAATTGTATACATTTATATTAAATACATGGTTACATACCCCCAGCTTCACAATCCATAACATAAATTACATTAAACACTTTAAAAACACGAGAATATCTTATATAAATAAACTTATCTTTAGCAAGTAATTAGCCTTTGATCAGAAGTCGATACTTTGTTAACGTGGGTAGTAATCAAAACGTTCGTTTTAGTTGTAATAAGGATTGTCATTAAATGCTAAGAAGCATACAGATTCGAAAAAAAAAGTCACTTGACCATTATAGTTGACTTGACACATTGGAGTTTTGGCCAGAAATTTCAGAAAATCCGCCTGTGTGGGGCGGCGGGATCGCGAAGGGATTCACGTGTCTTCGTGGGTGCTTTTTAGCAGCGGGAGCAGGAGAAGGAGAAGTTTATCTTTATGACAAGCTGACTTGCATTAGGCTACGTGGTCGCCAGGATTGTGGGATTCAATTGTTAACGCCACGCCATGCATCGGCCGCCTTCCGGGGAAGTTTTCGCTATGCGGCCACCAAATGTTGGAACAACATTCCAACGCCAATAAGGAACCTGCAAAATGTTTACGGTTTTAAAAAGAACTTGAAAATATTCATGCTCAGTCACCAATTTAGTGAGGAGGCCTGCAGACTCGAGACAAGTTGTCTGTAGATTTTTGTGTATTAAATATTTATACCTACCAGCAGTAAATGTCCCTTCCGTTTTCATTGAAATGTTATTCCATTGTGCTCTTCTTTTGTATTTGTTATTCGGATTGTGTTTGTCTTCGATTCATATCGTTATTACGTAATTGATACTGTTCAAAGTAAGCGTAGTAAAATGTTACATAATAATTGTCAGCCATTGATTGATCGCTGTGCTGTATCGGGCGTATCGGCCGGTCTTATCATCAGTGTTGCTACTGCAAAAAGTTTAGCGATAATGCACGGCCATGACAGGGCCGGTCTGATATATATTACCTTTGTTTGCTGTGTTGTCTTTCATTTTGAATGTAATTATTATTGTTTATTTATTTGTATTGTGCTGTGTTACCTGCCGTGAAACTGTTCACGCGATGGCCTCATCGGAAGACCAGCGCTGGCACTCGCCAGCAAAATGCTGAGATGAGGCCATTTCGTAGCTTACACGTTCTTATTTGTATAATATTTATTTTTTCGTCTCTGTATTTTGTGTGTGCTACGAATAAAGTTTTTTCTATTTCTATTTCCTCTCTTTCCTTGTAGATCTGTATCAAGTGGTCCGGCTCCTCTACTTCCAGGTCGGCTGTTTTAATTTGGCCCTCGGTCTGCGTAGCTTTGGCTGCGAGCTTCACCCGATACTGGGCCAAATTCAGCCGACTCTGGATAGCCGTAGACATCGGCTTTGTCCTGTCGACTTTGTTAAGGTCTTTTGCGACCTTAACAAAGTCGACTGGGGAGAGAAACTGCCTCCCCAGGAAGAACGCCGGAAAAATGTCGACGGCCTTCTCTACAAACTCCTTTATCTCCCGCTCCAGCTGTTCGGTGCGCGGAACGCACGCCAGCGCAAATCTGACTATTTGTCGCTTGGGCTCTAAGATCGCGTGCACCACCTCGGACGCCGCCACTTGTGTTTTGGCGGCGACCTGCCGCCTTGATGAACTTTTAAAATAAAATTCAGGATCGCACGATGCGTAGCAAATCGCGCGATCCTGAATCAAGTAGTCCCGGTAGCCGCACCTAACACCCGGAACAGAACTTCAACGTGTGCCACCCCCTTAAATATTTTATTGTGGGCCGTCTGCACGTACAGGAATCGGAGGAACTGGGCGTAATTGGGCGGCAAATTCAGACGGTCGAACGACGCGGCCGGAAGCTCGAAGTCGGCGGGTAAATCAACGACCCGCACAAGTTTGGTCGGGTCGTCGACTTCGGCTCCCGTCATGAGCGGCCGCACAAATGCCGCGTCGTATCGCTGGGGGTTATCTTCGGCCCAGCAGTATAATAAGTTTTCGCACGCGAAAACTAGGTTCACGTGCTGCCGGGTCAACAACCCCCCAGTATTGCCGCAAAGCCGCTCCAGTTCTCCGATGAACTTCCCACCCGTCTCCTGTACGTACTCTTTCCACCCCCCGATTTCAGCTAGACCAATGCCTAAAGCCCAAGGGCTTCGGCCATCGCCCTTATTACCCCGCCTATCGAATTGGGGATACCCGAATCGATATCGAAGTTTGTACTGGGGATTTCGGTGGCAGCCCCGAATTCTGCCACAATCTCCACACGTAAATCCCCAGCACTCTTTTGGCCGTTTACATATTGACGCAACTGAGCCGGCCACGCTCGAGTACGCTGGCTCAGTTGGTCGTTATCCGGGTACCCCCTGGTGAGTACATACCCAATAATTGACATCTGGTCATTATGATCCGGCAGCAGGTGGCTGGTGGTCTCATACGCCTGCAAATATGAGACCCCAGGAAATGCTGCCAGATTTTTGACCCCGCGTGCGCCATGTAGAATTTGCGGTAAATTGCTAGGCGGCCCTCGAAGCGGCCGCCTAGCAATTTGGTGACGTTCGCCACATCCAGCAGGACCGTGGA
Organism: Thaumatotibia leucotreta; assembly: GCA_025490895.1. Classification (NCBI taxonomy): domain Eukaryota; kingdom Metazoa; phylum Arthropoda; class Insecta; order Lepidoptera; family Tortricidae; genus Thaumatotibia; species Thaumatotibia leucotreta. The sequence goes on along the minus strand of JALPQI010030749.1, from coordinate 53,373 downwards.
TGTGGGAAGGGCGGGGACCTCGCAGGGAGGTTTGTTACCGCAGGCATTACCACCGATTGGTAAAAAGCCTTCTGCCATCGTATTTCTGATCCTGACTCCTTCGTGGTCCTCAACAGGACCCTCACGACCTCGGAATCCGTCTCCAGGATCCGGAACTCTAGCCACTATCCTATCTTTGTCTGTAGCCTCAATGTCAAAATGCCGATCGCGCAAGGCGTTCAGCAGTTTAACATTGCGACACTCAAAAGATAGGAAGTCGCTCGCGAAAACCTGGGTCCGAATCCCGGGGTTGACAAAGTTGAGGGTCCTGTCCAGGACGTCCAGGAGTCCAAATCAATGGTGAGATTGGCTGCAGCCAAGTCAGTAATACGTACTACCACCGGCATTTTCCTATCTTCACACAAGTGCCCACACACCCACGCACCCACACACATACTCTCACACACTCCGAAACATTAACAAAAAACAACAAACAAATTAACAAAATACAATTAATAACAAAAAAACAAAACAACTGAAACTAACAAAACAATTAGAAACTTAACGAGAACAATTAGGAGGAATATTTCGGAAAATTTCAGTCACTTCGGAGGCAAACTTCACATGAAACGAGTCATAACATGAATTTTACGTTATTGCTTAGGTAACCTCGGTATGTTTGGACTTAGAAAAATTTACATCGAAAATTAAAAAAATGCAGCAACCAAAAAATTCTTATTGGAATTTTATTAATAAAAAAATGCAGCAATCAAAAAAATCGTATTAGAATTTTATTAAATGGATTAAAATAAGCAAATTTCATAATGGGACAAAAATCTCTAAAATTAATAATTACCGAGATAAACGCCTCCAAAGCTAAAACTTTCTAGGACTTGGTAAGATTTTGAATGGATGTTGTGTCATTATGACGTACACTTATTATTATTTAATTGTACCAAATACGCTTAAATAAGCATATTATCTAGGAAACATAAATAACACAAAAATAAATAATAGCCGAGATATTTAAATGCAAAAGTAACCTCTGTACGACTATTTTCGAAATAGAAAAAAAACCATATCTTCTTTGTTATTCATTCTATTTCAATTTTCTTTGCATCAAAAAGTTTGTTTTGTTGTTCTGTCCCTTTCGCACTTTATTTCATAGCTTTAGGACGTTGCGTTCAAAAGTTATTAAAAAGAATTGTATTTTATATAGCGGTGTTTATTAGTATTACACAGGGGTCCATATTGGCACCTATACAATTTTTTCTTCGAATATTTTTACTAATACCGTTTTTTACTCATAATCATCATTACTCCGAAAATTTTATCTCATACTTTTTTTCTTACTAAAAATTATACTTTTACCTACAATGTTCATAACGATTTTTATTTCGAAATTTTATCCTCCTAAAGTCGTCACATAGATTAATCTATACCCATAAAGTTATTTGAAATATTTGTTTATTTATAAACATTTTCCCATTAGGTTCACCCTGTTGTAGCATAATTATTTTATGAATAATATATGACATAAACTATGTAGTCATAATGGGCTTTGTGGAGAAACTGTTGTGGCATACTCAACTTTAGCATATTTCGTTGCGGCAGATTTCGAGTTGTTAGAATATTATTCGAGCATAATTTCGATGCTCCTATTTATGATGAGGCATAATCTGGATGTGCATAAAAAGTATCGACGGAAAAATGTCGACGGCCTTCTCTACGAACTCCTTTATCTCCCGCTCCAGCTGTTCGGTGCGCGGAACGCACGCCAGCGCAAATGTGACTATTTGTCGCTGGGGCTCTAAGATCGCGTGCACCACCTCGGACGCCGCCACTTGTGTTTTGGCGGCGACCTGCTAGTAAGGGTCACGGTCCATACAAAGTTGAGAAAAATTGTGCGCTGCGAGTTACAGTTTTGTAATTTTAACCAGAGCTAGAAGGTCTCAAAATAGTTGTTTTTAGATGTGGAGGGAAAACCAATTCCCCCCCTGAGCGCGGGGGGAGGGGGGTGAATGTGCACGCGGAAGGGTTGCGTTTAATATTTTTTTACTAATTAATAAGGCCTACTATGCTTTGTTTGGTATCATTTTCGTGTAAAACGGATCTGGAAAATCCATTTTTTATCATAAACATGAGCAATTACATATAAAAATGTAGATTTTTTGGAGTAAAAGTAAAAAAGTTACCATTTTTATTTTTATTTAAGCGTCATATAAGTATTAAAAAACAAACTTATCCAATTAAAAAAAATAGTGTGAGATAGCATATTTATTGCAGTTTTTAAAAATATACACATTTTGTAGTATTTTATACAAAAATTCACTGAAAAAAAAATTTACCTGACGCGTACCTCCAACAAAAACCTCCGCGTAACCTCAAAAAAGAGACTTTTGTGCCGGCAACTGTTCATAGATTATACATATTTTTCCACTTACATATTATTGTTCATATTACAATTGTAAATATTTATTGATATGAAAGTAAATTGAATATTTTCTGATCTTCTTTTTTTAAATAACCTAAGATTATTAAAAATTTTATTTGTTCAGATTCTATTTTTAGATTTCATCGATTATTGTATACATACCGCGTGTATAATATATATCTGGTCTATCTGATCACATGTATTATATATAGTATCTGATCATATGAATCGGAATGGGTAATCATTTTTACAAGTGTCATTAGGTAATGATCTCATTACCAAAGACGATAAAGGTAATTTTCACTAACCGGGACTAAACAACTAACCAAGTTCACCCACCACGTTAAAAGTCATATGGAATTTGACAATCAATTGTTAAACGTTTACTTCATAAATCATCATTATTACCATATCAGACGAAAGACGTCCACTGCCGAACATAGGCCTCCCCCAAAGATTGCCACAATGACCGGTCCTGCGCCAGTCGCATCCAGCGGACTCCTGAGATCTTCACTGTCCACCTTGTGGGGGGCCTACTCACGCTGTGCCTTCCACCTGCGAGGCCGCCGCATTGGCCATCGGTTCTACGTGCAATGTGCCCCGCCCACTGCCACTTTAGTTTAATGATTCGGAGAGCTATGGAGCTATACTAACCGCACTGCTGCGGATCGTCTCATTTCTAATACGACCTCGCAGAAAGACTCACACCATAGCCCTCTCCATTGCCCTGTGGGTGACTTTAAGCTTTCTTATGAGGCCCATTCTAAGCGACAACGTTTCAGTACCGTATGTCATCACTCTTTTAAATCTTTGATCAGTGTGTGTTGCCACACTGATCAAATATTTTTGTATTCAAGAACTGCGGAATATTGGACGAAAAGATGTGTCGTAGCTTCCCAAACGCTGCCCAACCTAGTCGGATTCGATGATTGATCTCTTACTCAAAGTTGGACCTACCTAACTGGGTAGCTTGTCCTAGGTATATTATAGTCGTCTACACCTTCGAGTTTAGTCTCCGATTGTAACGGGAGTTTTCGAAGGCACTATTAAGGTCAGCGAGCATCCTACTGAAATCTTCCAAGGTCTCAGCCAAGACCACCGTATCATTAGCGAATCGAAGGTGAGTGAGGTACTCGCTGTTTATGTTGATACTCACCTTTTCCAGTCCAGTCTTAAAGACATCTTCCAGTGCAGCGGTAAACAGATCAGGGGAGATGACACTTCCTTGCCTGACTCCCCGCTGCAGTATAATATGCTTCAAGCTCTGGTCTTGGAGTCGGATTGACATAATGGCGCTTTCATACAAACATCTCAACATTTCGACATAGCGGTAGTCTACTTGGTACCGTTAAAGAGACTGTAGTACTGCCCAGAGTTTCGATCAAATCGAAGGCCTTGGGGGTTACTATGACGTACTAATGCGATTCAGTTTAGGTTCTGGGAAAGGGGCAGTGATACAAGACTCGTATAGCCTTGTCCCTTTCTCTCGACTATTGGCAAAAACACACACGAGTTGGAAACCCCCCCATCGTAGTCCACAAACGCTAAACGCTAAACAGAGGTGCATGTTATAGTTACCTCGGTCTTCTGTATAACATTTACGAAACGCCAATTCGGAAACCGGCTTGTTCGGGAGGCTGGAAGTCATCAAGCCTGCGTGCAAGACGATTCGTAATGACTCTTGAAAACATCTTATAAATATGGCTCGGAAGTGAGATTGATCGGTAGTTCTTCAATAAGGCGTTGTCACCTTTTTTCTAGAACAGTACCACCACTCTTCTGTTCCATGCGTTCTCCCTTCCAGAGTTGACCAACTTCTGAAGGGCCATAAGGATTGGTTTACCACCTGGCTTCAGATGCGCAGCTATAATTCCGTCTTCCCCAGACGCCCTGTTATTTTTGAGCTGTTCAAGAGCCATTCTAATATCACATAGGCTGATGTCTCGGATATCCTCTGTATAGTGCCGGGTCAGTCACTTACTTCATAAGAAATTTATCAATTTGCAAATTCCGTGTGAAATAAACGTTTAACCCGGGTTTCTTGGTTAACCCAGGTTGATGCAATTTGCCCTAACAGACATTATGGAGTATTTTGTTTACGCAAAATCGCTAAATTCCCGCAGCAGAAACGTACTGTCAACAATAAGTCAAAGCAACGTCCCTTTTTTATTCGAGGTACGCGACAGGTGCAATTTTTTTACAACTTATTTTTGCATTGAAAGTTCCAAAAAGTATATATTTTTAAAAACTACAATAAATATGCTATCTAATAGTATTTTTTTTATTTTCATATATTTATTTGGTAATACTTATATAACACAACAATCAAAATAAAAACAGTGATTATTTTACCTTTAAACCAATAATTATTTTATTTTATATGAAAATCCTCATGTTTATTATCAAAACTGAATTCCTCGTGTCTGTTTTATATGAAAATGATACCAAACAATGAATAGTAGGCCTAAATATTAAATGAAAAATTTTTAAACATAACCCTTCCGTTTGCACATTCACCCCCCTCCCCCCTCGTTCAGGGGTGGAATTGGTTTTCCCTCCACATCAATTTTTTTTTATTTTTACACCCTCTAGCTCTGGTAAAAATTACAAAACTGTAACTCACAGCGCACAATTTTTTCCATTTGGACCTCTACTATGCCGCCTTGATGAACTTTTAAAATAAAATTCAGGATCGCACGATGCACGATGGGAGGTTTTCATCATCTACGCGGCCAAAACTATTTTATAGCTTATAATGGTTATAAATGGGGTAAATGATACAAAAATACTGTTTTTTTTTAAATATTAGCATGGTATTTTTATTAAATTAATTATTGACATTATTTTTTACTAATCATCTTCTTCATCTTCACTTTCTGGAGAATCATTTCTCTCATTTGGGTGAGGTAATTGCAGCAGGGTGATAGTTTCTGGAAGAAACGAACGAATCATCCTTTTCTTTAAGGTCCTCATGCTGCTTAGAAGGGGGTCAGAGCTAAGAAGTAGCCTATTGAATACGTCTTGATTGCAAGCTGTTCTGGAGCATTTTCTTGAATAGTCCTGCCGATATATTCTGAAATGTTTATTTCTCGCCTCGGCTGCCTCTTCTGAAAGCTGTCCTATCGGTAATAATGCGTGTTTTATTATAATACCTCCATGTATTAGCACTTTATGAAGTGTCGGCGTCATTGGGTGCCACGGGGACAATTCTACGTAAAGTCGGGCAGTTTCAAAAGCATATTCGTTCTATTTTTCTACGTCTATATTAAATCCGCTTGAAATGGTTTCAAGTATGACTTTTAATCTATATATTAAGTAGTAATAATTAATGTCTGTGATCTCCGCAGCTAATTTTGGATTTACAAAAAATCTCCTGCTCGTATTTCCATCATTCGTGTTTCCAAAATTAGCCTTGGGCATATCAACTAGTAAACCAGTTTCTTTTCGAAACCTGGTCTGTATTTCCAATTTCCTTTCCATTTCCATTTTTTTTCCGCTTCTGTGTTTTTTTTTTCTATATTTTTTGACAGGCAACCTGTAGGCTAAATGGAGAATGCTTTCGAAAAACCTTATTCATGCATGCAGAATTGACAGCCCAAACTCGATTACACCAAGTGATACTTCTTTTTTGGTATTCAATTTGTTGAAATCATTTGAACTCGCACCACAAACGAAGCAACTAGAAGTAGAGGTGGTGCCAGTGGCTGCATTGCAGACTTTTCCGTCCACCATTGTCATAATAAATTTATGTTTGACGAAAAACTTTATTCCATCGATGTCCACCTCAGTAGCGATCAGGGAGTTAATTGAGTTTGTGACGTAGCTGATTTCTTCTTTTGTGATGTCAGTAGTCTCTTTGACGAATCGGAATCTTATCGGTCGACAAAATCTTGGAGAAGAAGGCGCTGGATTTTCCCACAACTTTCTTTCATTGTCCTTGCCACAAACTAATCGCACGGGTACAAAGCAGCTCTGAAAAATATTCGCATCGGATTCCGCTTCGTTTTCAAACTTCTGCTTGTACTTTGTCTGCTGGGATCCATCACATCCCAATTTGCATATAATTTTTAATGAATCGCGTTGCCGTTCTTCTACTGTCATTAAGACCTCTTTTAGGAATTCCGATAAGCGTCTAACAGTAACGTCAATCAGATCTTGTAGTTTGCTTTCAGCGCTAGTACTCGTAATTTTGCAGGCTTCTGGTGGTGGAAAACACTCCTTTTTGGCTCGTTAAAGAACATCGTAACACGGGAAAAACTTCTTATTGGTCTGACGAATAATTTCGTATTGTCCTCGTGTTAAATCAGCATCAACATACATTTTCAATGCTTCCAGTGGTGATAGACGGACGGTTTTTTCAGTTTTAGAAGTGGCGTATGCTTTTCTATATTTTTTGGCCCGTGTTGGGCTACTCGTAAGATCTTTCAGAATTTTGGAAGCATCCCTTTTTCCAGATTTCCTCAGCTCAACTTGGGCTGCGTAGACTATCAGTCCATCCTCTGCACCCGAACGTAGTACCTCTGTTTTTCTTCGTTTGCTCGTTTCACTGGACTCTTCAAACGATTTTGTGGGACGTCCGCCCGACCGATTTTGTGTAGCCACCGGAATCTCAAATGTTCCTTCTAACCACAAATGGTTATTCTTTATAAAAGCTTCTTCTTTTTTCTGTGCTTTTGTCCAACGTTGTTTCATTTCTGATTTCAAATGTGCGAAACTGCTACTCATTTTTATGTATTCATCTTCAGTATACTTCTCGCCTGATACCTAATAGAAGATTTTTCAAAAAACTTTGTTTTTTTTCCAAATTCGGCAAATTTTCATTTTTCATAAGGTCCAGCAAGTATCGACGAGTGACTGTCCTCACTCCAGACGTTCCTGGCGAGCCTAAAATACATACAATATTGAGTTAAAATACATAAATCTACATTCGCATTTTTATTCTTTTTCGACCCTAAAAAATCAATGTACTATGATTTTTTACAACTGCGAAATACCACGGCTGTTTTTGTTGTTATCTGTTACCTAAAACTCTAAATTATCAATATCAATCAGAACATATACCGGATCTACCCCGATAATACATTAGAAACCGTTTTATTTAAAAAAAATACTTAGATAATCTTTGTTGCACGTGGTATTTCTTAAATGTCAAAGTTTGTACATGAAATCTTACAATCCAAACAAACAAAAAAAAAACATTGAAATAGCATAATACTTGCAGAATCAGGATCCATTTTTTTTTAATAAAACCACGTAGAATAATAACTATTCACTTGGAAAGCCAACAGTTTTTACAATGTTGCCGCGAACTGACACGTACACTAGGTTCAATGATCAAATTCCGACAGACACTGATAAGATGTCATGCACATGACAGGGGTGGAAGAGGATGAATATTGTTCCCCGGAATGTCACCTTGCTTAGAAAGTGGTTTTTGGACCGTTGTTTTAAATTTAGTGAAATCTAGTATTGGCCGCGTAAATCATGAATACCTCCCATAGTGCGATGCGTAGCCAATCGCGCGATCCTGAATCAAGTAGTCCCGGGCCGCACCTAACACCCAGAACAGAACTTCAACGTGTGCCACCCCCTTAAATCTTTAATTGTGGGCCGTCTGCACGTACAGGAATCGGAGGAACTGGGCCTAATTGGGCGGCAAATTTAGACGGTCGAACGACGCGGCCGGGAGCTCGAAGTCGGCGGGTAAATCAACGACCCGCACAAGTTTGGTCGGGTCGTCGACTTCGGCTCCCGTCATGAGCGGCCGCACAAATGCCGCGTCGTATCGCTGGGGGTTATCTTCGACCCAGCAGTATAATAAGTTTTCGCACGCGAAAACTCGGTTCACGTGCTGCCGGGTCAAAAACCCCCCAGTATTGCCGCAAAGCCGCTCCAGTTCTCCGATGAACTTCCCACCCGTCTCCTGTACGTACTCTTTCCACCCCCCGATTTCAGCTTCCCATCGCCCTTATTACCCCGCCTATCGAATTGGGGATACCCGAATGGATATCGAAGTATGTGCTGGGTATTTCGGTGGCAGCCCCGAATTCTGCCACAATCTCCACACGTAAATCCCCAGCACTCTTTTGGCCGTTTATATATTGACGCAACTGAGCCAGCCACGCTCGAGTACGCTGGCTCAGTTGGTCGTTATCCGGGTACCCCCTGGTGAGTACATACCCAAAAATTGACATTTGGTCATTGTGATCCGGCAGCAGGTGGCTGGTGGTCTCATACGCCTGCAAATATGAGACCCCAGGAAATGCTGCAGGATTTTTGACCCCGCTGAAATACCCATGGTGGGCCATGTAGAATTTTCTGGCGGCCGCCTAGCAATTTGGTGACGTTCGCCACATCCAGCAGGACCGTGGATGTGGGAAGCGCGGGGTCGATCGTCACTCCTGTGTGGAGCTGGAGGAACTCAAGGCTCGCAGAGTTTACGTTGAAGCGTCTCGTCAGACGCTCCTTTACCTGCTGCGGCGGAGCCTTGAGCCCGTGCTCACACACTTAAAAATACGCCAACTCAAGTTCTACATGGCGCGCCATCAACGCCGCCAGGTATTTGGTGATGTTTAATTTAAAATTCCAGGATCCGGAACTCGAGCCACTTCTTATCTTTGTCTGTAGTCGCAATGTCAAAATGCCGATCGCGCAAGGCGTTCAGCAGTTTAACATTGCGACACTCAAAAGATAGGAAGTCGCTCGCGAAAACCTGGGTCTGGATTCCGGGGTTGACAAAGTCGAGGGTCCTGTCCAGGATCACGTAGGAGTCCAAATCGATGGTGAGATTGGCTGCAGCCAAGTCGGTAATCGGTACTACCACCGGCATTTTCGTATCTTGACACACTCAAACACACACGCCCACACCCACGCACACACCCACACACAAACGTACACACGTGCCCACACACCCACACACACACTCTCACACTCAGAAACAAAAACAAATTAACAAAAAACAATTAATAACAAAAAAACAAAACAACTGAAACAAACAAAACAATTAGAAACTTAACGAGAACAATTTAGGTGGAAGATTTCGGAAAATTTCAGTCACTTCGGAGGCAAACTTCACATGAAACGAGTCATAACATGAATTTTACGTCATTGCTTAGGTAACCTCGGTATGGCTGGACTTACAAAAATTTTCATCGAAAATTAAAAAATGCAGTAATCAAAAATTTTTTATTAGAATTTTATTTGATGGATTAAAATAAGCAAATTTCATAATGGGACAAAAATCTCTAAAATTAATAATTACCGAGATAAACGTTCCTGCACTTCATTCGTCAATTTCGTCATGGCGTCTAATTTTGCCTCGTCAACTTCAATTAACCGCTGGGCGTAGTTATTATGCGCCAGTCTCGATCGACGCCTTTCCGTTCTTCTACTGCCTGAAAAGAAAATTCTTATAATTATTAGTTACATCAAGAAGTGTGTAATCCGCTTCAGGCCATAATGCATATTATAAGACCAAGTGTCTTAAGAATATCATGAACAACAAAGTAGAGATCAGGCTGGATTCAGGAAAGGATATTCAACAATTGATCATGCGGCGCTAGGCGGGGCGGTCGGCGCGGCGCTAGGCGGGGCGGTCGGCGCGGCGCTAGGCGGGGCGGTTGGCGAGGCGCTAGACGGACCGAGCTGCGGGGATGTTGGGGGCCGCGGACGCGCCACCAAGAATTTGGATATGGTCCCTTGAACCATACCCACGGGGGGTGGCGGTGGCTGCGCTCTGGCAGCAGCGGATGGCGGTCCTATTCCTATGGGCCGCGGGGGTGGCACAATGGTGGCGGTGGCAACGGGAGGGAGCTGCGGTGTGGCGGCAGCAGACGGCGGTGGCGGACGGTCGGCGACGGGAGGAGTGTCTTCGTGGGCGCTTTTGAGCAGCGGGAGCGGGAGAAGTCGGAGGTGCCGGGACTACAGACTCCTTGTAGATCTGTATCAAGTGGTCCGGCTCATCTACTTCCAGGTCGGCTGTTTTAATTTGGCCCTCGGTCTGCGTAGCTTTGGCTACGAGCTTCACCCGATACTGGGCCAAATTCAGCCGACTCTGGATAGCCGTCGACATCGGCTTTGGCCTGTCGATTTTGGTAAGGTCTTTTACGACCTTAACAAAGTCGACTGGGGAGGGAAACTGCCTCCCCAGGAAGAACGCCGGAAAAATGTCGACGGCCTTCTCTACGAACTCCTTTATCTCCCGCTCCAGCTGTCCGGTGCGCGGAACGCACGCCAGCGCAAATCTGACTATTTGTCGCTGGGGCTCTAAGATCGCGTGCACCACCTCGGACGCCGCCACTTGTGTTTCGGCGGCGACCTGCCGCCTTGATGAACTTTTAAAATAAAATTCAGGATCGCACGATGCGTAGCCAATCGCGCGATCCTGAATTCCTGAATCAAGTAGTCCCGGGCCGCACCTAACACCCGGAACAGAACTTCAACGTGTTCCACCCCCTTAAATCTTTCAATCTGGGCCGTCTGCACGTACAGGATTCGGAGGAACTGGGCGTAATTGGGCGGCAAATTTAGACGGTCGAACGACGCGGCCGGGAGCTCGAAGTCGGCGGGCAAATCAACGACCCGCACAAGTTTGGTCGGATCGTCGACTTCGGCTCCCGTCATGAGCGGCCGCACAAATGCCGCGTCGTATCGCTGGGGGTTATCTTCGACCCAGCAGTATAATAAGTTTTCGCACGCGAAAACTCGGTTCACGTGCTGCCGGGTCAAAAACCCCCGGTATTGCCGCAAAGCCGCTCCGCTCCAGTTCTCCGATGAACTTCCCAACCGTCTCCTGTACGTACTCTTTCCACCCCCCGATTTCAGATAGGCATTGGGCTTCGGCCATCGCCCTTATTACCCCGCCTATCGAATTGGGGATACCCGAATCGATATAGAAGTATGTGCTGGGGATTTCGGTGACAGCCCCGAATTCTGCCACAATCTCCACACGTAAATCCCCAGCACTCTTTTGGCCGTTTACATATTGACGCAACTGAGCCTGCCACGCTCGAGTACGCTGGCTCAGTTGGTCGTTATCCGGGTACCCCCTGGTGAGTACATACCCAAAAATTGACATTTGGTCATTATGATCCGGCAGCAGGTGGCTGGTGGTCTCATACTCCTGCAAATATGAGACCTCACGAAATGCTGCCGGATTTTTGACCCCGCTGAAATACCCATGGTGCGCCATGTAGAATTTGCGGTAAATTGCTAGGCGGCCCTCGAAGCGGCCGCCTAGCAATTTGGTGACATTCGCCACATCCAGCAGGACCGTGGATGTGGGAAGGGCGGGGTCGATCGTCACTCCTGTGTGGAGCTGGAGGAACTCCAGGCTCGTCGAGTTCAGGTTGAAGCGTCTCGTCAGACGCTCCATTACCTGCTGCGGCGGAGCCTTGAGCCCGTGCTCACACACATAAAATACGCCAACTCAAGTTCTACATGGCGCGCCATCAACGCCGCCAGGTATTTGGTGATATTTAATTTAAAATTATCCCAATCGTTCAGCGCGATTGGGAACTTGGACATCTTTTTAGTCCCGCCGCTAACAATATTGCCGCAATTCTTGCGGGTAACAGGCCTCGCAGGGAGTTAAGGTCTCTTAGGACCTTAACATCGCGCAAGGCGTTCAGCAGTTTAACATTGCGACACTCAAAAGATAGGAAGTCGCTCGCGTAAACCTGGGTCTGGATTCCGGGGTTGACAAAGTCGAGGGTCCTGTCCAGGACCACGTAGGAGTCCAAATCAATGGTAAGGTTGGCTGCAGCCAAGTCGGTAATCGGTACTACCACCGGCATTTTCGTATCTGGACACACTCAAACACACACGCCCACACCCACACACAAACGTACACACGTGCCCACACACCCACACACACACTCTCACACTCAGAAACAAAAACAAAAACAAATTATCAAAAAACAATTAATAACAAAAAAACAAAACAACTGAAACAAACAAAACAATTAGAAACTTAACGAGAACAATTTAGAAGGAAGATTTTGGAAAATTTCAGTCACTTCGGAGGCAAACTTCACATGAAACGAGTCATAACATGAATTTTACGTCATTGCTTAGGTAACCTCGGTACGGTATGAAAATTAAAAAATGCAGCAATCAAAAAAATTTTATTAGAATTTTATTTGATGGATTAAAATAAGCAAATTTCATAATGGGACAAAAATCTCTAAAATTAATAATTACCAAGATACCGTCCCTGCACTTCATTCGTCAATTTCGTCATGGCGTCTAATTTTGCCTCGTCAACTTCAATTAACCGCTGGGCGTAGTTGGGCAAGGCCGTATAATTGGCCTCATATAACATAAAAGTAACATAAAAGTGTATGTTACAGCGTTACATATAAGTATCATAAAAGTTATGTAAAGGCAAATCTACAATGAAACAATTTGATTTTATTATAACAAAATTATTTATTTCTTTATCGAACAATTTTTTTTATTGGTTATTTGCACAAATCGACATGACCTTGAATAGCCAAATCGTAGTTTGGCCAAATTAAATTTAATATCAAAAATTATGAGTAATAATAATTTCATAAAAATAATCAACATTTATCAAAATATTAACAAAAGACACCTAGGTACTTCTCAAAAGGATCGCAAATGTAACACCTGCATCAAAACAAGTAGTGACTGAATAATTTTTAACAGGTGCTCACTCTTTTCTTAATTTTATCATTGTCATGTAATTAAGAGGATATACTACGTTTTTTGTAGTTTTCGAGGTTATAAATGGAGAAAAGACCGGTGGTATATATCCTTTTAATTGCATACAAAAAAAAATGGCCAGATCCGAAGCTTAGCCAAAAAAAAATCAAAAACATTCAATCGAATTCAGAACCTCCTCTTTTTTTCAATTCTGTTAAAAATTATGATTAAACATAAATAAGTTGAACAAAAAATACAAGTTCTATCAAACTATCATTAAAGATATCTCTCAAAAAGATTGCACAATACACCTTACATTATTTAAATATCAAAATAGGTACTATCAAAATATTTTTTTATAAAGTACTCGTTTTTATCATTTTTATGTAATTCTATAGTTTTCACAATAGAATTAGAACGAACATTATCTCGATCTATTTTCTTTGGAACAATGAATTTCAGTGTAGGTTTTTTAAGGGTCTTCAGGAAATTAATTGTGTAATTTGCATCGTCTTCATTGGTAGTTATTTCTTCTACCCATCCTATATAGTATTTCCATTTTTTGCGCATATAATATCTTACTAACACAGTCTGGCTTGTGGCAATACTTTTTTGGTAACTTCTATTATCTTCTCTATCTATTTTTTTTTTTTTATACCACGTCGGTGGCAAACAAGCATACGGCCCGCCTGATGGAAAGCAGTCACCGTAGCCTATGGGCGCATGCAACCTCAGGGTGTCACATGCGCGTTGCCGACCCAATAAAAATAACGTTGGCACAACAAAGTGGCTCCACTCCACCCGATCGCAAGTGCAAAGTAGAGCCCAAATCGCGGTGGCAACGAACAGGAGACAATCAGTAACCTGTTAGTTGCCACCGCCTTGCTGGCCCGCTAGATGCTGGTAAATACACCGGCTGACCCCGAAACACGGCAAACACGAAGGTAAGTCATTTCACGGGCGTTTACACCAAATGTACGGTGGTAGCCAACCAGGCGGGTACTAGTAAAAATACCCTACCACCGGCTGAGAAGCTGGATACTCATTATTTCCCTTAGTCGACTCCTACGACACCCACGGGAAGAGAGGGGCGGTGATTTTTGTATTCTTACTCCGTCACCGCACGGAAAGATCTATGGTATTTTCATTTTCATGATCTTCTAGAATAACTTCAGTCTTTTCGCTTACTCTTGCAATATTTTCAGTCTTTTCACTTTGGTTAACTTCAGTTTGTTTTTTTTTCCATTTTGTTAACATCTATTACGTCTTTATACATTACATTTTCGTAAGAATTTTGTACTTCGTCCGTGCTTTCCTTAGCTTCTACAATACATTCAGGTTTTTGGTTCTTCTCATTTTTTATACGTTTTTCTAGGCTTTTCTCTTCAGGCTTTTCTAAATTACTTCTTTTGATAACCCCGGAAACACTTGCTATGGGATTCTTGTATGGGTCAATGTTTTCCTTGGTTTTTGTACAATCTGACGATTCTTTATTAATGTGAAGGTCAAATTTTAGGGGAATATCTTTTAAGTGTAGGTCGTCCAAATTTTTCAAATTGAATATTATATTCCATAGTGATCCTCGGACATCTGATAATATAGTTACTCCTTTGCGTGCAAGTGTTTCGTTGTTTTTTCGTGTTCTATTTGAACGATTAGTGTTGTCGTCTGTAGTTTCTTTTAATCTTCTTCCTTCTAAACTTTTGACTACGCTTTCTTGAGTTTCTTTGTATGTGTTTTCATCTGAATTTAGTTCTTCTAAATAATCAATTTCAGAAAAATTGCTAGTATCACTGTCCTCCAAATATTCGATTTCAATGCTGTCAGAATCGGTACTGCTTATTGATGAACAGCTTGTTTTTTTCGTCTTCTTTTTACCAACTTTGTTTATCTTTTTCAGTGTTTGTTTATTTTTGCGTGACGTAATATTAGTATTGCTAATTTCAAATTTGTGCAATTTTGGCGCATGACAGTCACATTTACCGCTCATATTTCTGCAAAAACAACTTAAATATCGAAAACCAACGGAGTTTTTTTCATTGAATTTTAAGTGTGTTTGGCACTGGATGTAAATTTTTAACTATCTCTTCGGAAATAGGTTTTATGTCTTCTGGAGGAATATAAAATATTTTTATAGACGTCTCTGATTTCGAAAGAATGTCAAATGCGGCTTTGGCGTCGGTAATATCGACCTCATGTGCGACGTTTGAATCCAAATTGCGCCTAATAGCACCGCCAACGCCGTCGGCAGCGCCTTTTCCATGGGCCGCCTAAAAAATGACCACGTTCCATGCTTAAACCCATGGTCTTGTTTTTGACTGAAAAGGTAAAAATTTTTCTTATTGCGGTATTGGGATGTCGGTCCGTCAGAGTAGAAATGCAATGTATCTATTTGTGGATATGTCGTTTTTATATATTGTAATATGGGTGCCAAATGAGCCCATATGGCCTCTGGACTGTGTTTATTTTCGGGTGATATCGTACAAAATGATGTCGGTTTCTGATCAGATTCGGATTTGATGTAAAACACACCAGTATGTATTGTAGTGTTATTTGGACCTTAGATAATCCAAAATGCATAGCTTGAACTTCTGTGTGCAATTTACATACATAATTCTCGGAAAAGTCAATGTGTATGACTGTTTCAAATGCCGCGTCTTATCGCTGGGGGTTATCTTCGACCCAGCACTATAATAAGTTTTCGCACGCGAAAACTCGGTTCACGTGCTGCCGGGTCAACAACCCCCCAGTATTGCCGCAAAGCCGCTCCAGTTCTCCGATGAACTTCCCACCCGTCTCCTGTACGTACTCTTTCCACCCCCCGATTTCAGCTAGGCATTGGGCTTCGGCCATCGCCCTTATTACCCCGCCTATCGAATTGGGGATACCCGAAGCGATATCGAAGTATGTGCTGGGGATTTCGGTGGCAGCCCCGAATTCTGCCACAATCTCCACACGTAAATCTCTGGGGGTTATCTTCGACCCAGCAGTATAATAAGTTTTCGCACGCGTAAAATCGGTTCACGTGCTGCCGGGTCAACAACCCCCCAGTATTGCCGCAAAGCCGCTCCAGTTCTCCGATAAACTTCCCACCCGTCTCCTGTACGTACTCTTTCACACATAAAAATACGCCAACTCAAGTTCTACATGGCGCGCCATCAACGCCGCCAGGTATTTGGTGATGTTTAATTTAAAATTATCCCAATCGCTCAGCGCGATTGGGAACATGGACATCTTTTTAGTCCCGCCGCTAACAATATTGCCGTAATTCTTGCGGGTAACAGACCTCGCAGGGAGTTAAGGTCTCTTACGACCTTAACAAAGTCGACTGGGGAGGGAAACTGCCTCCCCAGGAAGAACGCCGGAAAAATGTCGACGGCCTTCTCTACGAACTCCTTTATCTCCCGCTCCAGCCGTTCGGTGCGCGGAACGCTCGCCAGCGCAAATCTTACTATTTGTCGCTGGGGCTCTAAGATCGCGTGCACCACCCCGGACGCCGCCACTTGTGTTTTGGCGGCGACCTGCCGCCTTGATGAACTTTTAAAATAAAATTCAGATTCGCACGATGCGTAGCCAATCGCGCGATCCTGAATCAAGTAGTCCCGGGCCGCACCTAACACCCGGAACAGAACTTCAACGTGTGCCACCCCCTTAAATCTTTCATTGTGGGCCGTCTGCACGTACAGGAATCGGAGGAACTGGGCGTAATTGGGCGGCAAATTTAGACGGTCGAACGACGCGGCCGGGAGCTTGAAGTCGGCGGGCAAATCAACGACCCGCACACCCGTTTGGTCGGGTCGTCGACTTCGGCTTCCGTCATGAGCGGCCGCACAAATCCCGCGTCGTTTCGCTGGGTGCTATCTTCGACCCAGCAGTATAATAAGGGTTAGTTAGGCATTGGGCTTCGGCCATCGCCCTTATTACCCCGCCTATCGAATTGGGGATACCCGAAGCGATATCGAAGTATGTGCTGGGGATTTCGATGGCAGCCCCGAATTCTGCCATAATCTCCACACGTAAATCCCCAGCACTCTTTTGGCCGTTTACATATTGACGCAACTGAGCCAGCCACGCTCGAGTACGCTGGCTCAGTTGGTCGTTATCCGGGTACCCCCTGGTGAGTACATACCCAAAACTTGACATTTGGTCATTGTGATCCGGCAGCAGGTGGCTGGTGGTCTCATACGCCTGCAGAACTCGAGCCACTTCTTATCTTTGTCTGTAGTCGCAATGTCAAAATGCCGATCGCGCAAGGCGTTCAGCAGTTTAACATTGCGACACTCAAAAGATAGGAAGTCGCTCTCGAAAACCTGGGTCTGGATTCCGGGGTTGACAAAGTCGAGGGTCCTGTCCAGGACCACGTAGGAGTCCAAATCAATGGTGAGATTGGCTGCAGCCAAGTCGGTAATCGGTACTACCACCGGCATTTTCGTATCTTGACACACTCAAACACACACGCACACACCCACACACAAACGTACACACGTGCCCACACACCCACACTCTCACACTCAGAAACAAAAACAAATTAACAAAAAACAATTAATAACAAAAAAACAAAACAACTGAAACAAACAAAACAATTAGAAACTTAACGAGAACAATTAGGAGGAAGATTTCGGAAAATTTCAGTCACTTCGGAGGCAAACTTCACATGAAACGAGTCATAACATAAATTTTACGTCATTGCTTAGGTAACCTCGGTATGGGTGGACTTCAAAATTTTCATCGAAAATTTAAAAATGCAGCAATCAGAAAATTTTTATTAGAATTTTATTTGATGGATTAAAATAAGCAAATTTCATAATGGGACAAAAATGTCTAAAATTAATAATTACCGAGATAAACGTTCCTGCACTTCATTCGTCAATTTCGTCATGGCGTCTAATTTTGCCTCGTCAACTTCAATTAACCGCTGGGCGTAGTTATTATGCGCCAGTCTCTATCGACGCCTTTCCGTTCTTCTACTGCCTGAAAAGAAAATTCTTATAATTATTAGTTACATCAAGAAGTGTGTAATCCGCTTCAGGCCATAATGCATATTATGATATTCTTAAGACCAAGTGTCTTAAGAATATCATGAACAACAAAGTAGAGATCAGGCTGGATTCAGGAAAGGATATTCAACAATTTTCATCGAAAATTTAAAAATGCAGCAATCAGAAAATTTTTATTAGAATTTTATTTGATGGATTAAAATAAGCAAATTTCATAATGGGACAAAAATCTCTAAAATTAATAATTACCGAGATAAACGTTCCTGCACTTCATTCGTCAATTTCGTCATGGCGTCTAATTTTGCCTCGTCAACTTCAATTAACCGCTGGGCGTAGTTATTATGCGCCAGTCTCGATCGACGCCTTTCCGTTCTTCTACTGCCTGAAAAGAAAATTCTTATAATTATTAGTTACATCAAGAAGTGTGTAATCCGCTTCAGGCCATAATGCATATTATGATATTCTTAAGACCAAGTGTCTTAAGAATATCATGAACAACAAAGTAGAGATCAGGCTGGATTCAGGAAAGGATATTCAACAATTGATCACGCGGCGCTAGGCGGGGCGGTCGGCGAGGCGCTAGACGGGCCGGGCTGCGGGGATGTTGGAGGCTGGGGACGCGCCACCAAGAATTTGGATATGGTCCCTTGAACCATACCCACGGGGGGCGGCGGTGGCTGCGTTCTGGCGGCAGCGGATGGCGGTCCTATGGGCCGCGGGGGTGGCACAATGGTGGCGGTGGCAACGGGAGGGGGCGGCGGTGTGGCGGCAGCAGACGGCGGTGGCGGACGGTCGGCGACGGGAGGAGGCGGCGGGATCGCGAAGGGATTCACGTGTCTTCGTGGGCGCTTTTGAGCAGCGGGAGCGGGAGGAGAAAGAGGATAAGTCAGAGGAGCCGGGACTACAGACTCCTTGTAGATCTGTATCAAGTGGTCCGGCTCCTCTACTTCCAGGTCGGCTGTTTTAATTTGGCCCTCGGTCTGCGTAGCTTTGGCTACGAGCTTCACCCGATACTGGGCCAAATTCAGCCGACTCTGGATAGCCGTCGACATCGGCTTGTTTGGTTTGTTTGTTGTTTGTTTGGCAAAGTCGACTGGGGAGGGAAACTGCCTCCCCAGGAAGAACGTCGGAAAAATGTCGACTGCCTTCTTTACGAACTCCTTTATCTCCCGCTCCAGCTGTTCGGTGCGCGGAACGCACGCCAGCGCAAATCTGACTATTTGCCGCTGGGGCTCTAAGATCGCGTGCACCACCTCGGACGCCGCCACTTGAGTTTTGGCGGCGACCTGCTGCCTTGATGAACTTTTAAAATAAACTTCAGGATCGCACGATACGTAGCCAATCGCGCGATCCTGAATCAAGTAATCCCGGGCCGCACTTAACACCCGGAACAGAACTTCAACGTGTGCCACCCCCTTAAATCTTTCATTGTGGGCCGTCTGCACGTACAGGAATCGGAGGAACTGGGCGGCAAATTTAGACGGTCGAACGACGCGGCCGGGAGCTCGAAGTCGGCGGGCAAATCAACGACCCGCACAAGTTTGGTCGGGTCGTCGACTTCGGCTCCCGTCATGAGCGGCCGCACAAATGCCGCGTCGTATCGCTGGGGGTTATCTTCGACCCAGCAGTATAATAAGTTTTCGCACGCGAAAACTCGGTTTACGTGCTGCCGGGTTAACAACTGGGGGGTTGTTAACCCGGCAGCACGTGAACCGATATTGCCGCAAAGCCGCTCCAGTTCTCCGATGAACTTCCCACCCGTCTCCTGTACGTATTCTTTCCACCCCCCGATTTCAGCTAGGCATTGGGCTTCGGCCATCGCCCTTATTACCCCGCCTATCGAATGGTATACCTTCTGGTCGCATAATCTTTTTCAGGCTATTCTATTTTGGCATACTTTTCTTCGCATAATTTGTATTAGCATAAATGTACTTTCGCATATAATTATTTCGGCATACTACTTTGTTCGCATATTAAAGTTTTGTAATAATTTAACTTGGACTAATTTATATTTGCCTAATGTATACTACGCATATTACTGTTTGGACTAATGGTTAGTCATATATATTTCGGAAACCATGATTTTAGTTCCCTATTTGAATAAAACACTTTTTCACCGTTGTTTAATATGAATTTTAAATCAATTAACATGCATTTTACATATTCAGTGTTTTACATATTTTAGAATGTTCTTTTATTTTGTTGCGGGTCTCTTGAATCTAAAATATCAAAATGCGTCAATATCTAATTTCAAAGTATAGATAAATTAGGTTAGGTTAGGTTAGTGTGTTGCCCAGGCGCGAAGCGCCTAAACTACGCAGAACAGGGGGTCTGCATCGCAGACCCCCGTCGACCTCACTATTGTTCCCCTATATTATACAGATTATACACACTTGATTTGCCATGTTGAAACAATCGATTTTCCTTAATCGCTTATATTTTTTATTACTCACCGTCACTTTTATTCATAAAACTAAATATGAACCTACCGTCATTCTCCGTATACTGTAGAACGCCTGTAGTTTTTGTAATAGCATGTCAATCATCATGTCGTTGGTAGTGTAATTTTAGGATTAACTATTTGTATGCATCGTGAAATGATGCGTAACAATTATTATGCAATTTTGTATTTATACTGTGTGATGTTAGTTATTATGACGGGTATGCCTTTAGTGTGTATGCTTTTAAATATTATGCGTAAAAAAATATGCATAAATACTATTAGCCTTGTCAATATTTCGGCTAAAAGACATTATGCGTAACTATATTATTACATTTGTTATTATGCATCCCAATAGTGAACCCTATCGAATTGGGGTTACCCGAATCGATATCGAAGTATGTGGAATATCGTGCTGCCGGGTTAACAACTGGGGGGTTGTTAACCCAGCAGCACGTGAACCGATATTGCCGCAAAGCCGCTCCAGTTCTCCGATGAACTTCCGACCCGTCTCCTGTACGTATTCTTTCCACCCCCCGATTTCAGCTAGGCATTGGGCTTCGGCCATCGCCCTTATTACCCCTCCTATCGAATTGGGGATACCCGAATCGATATCGAAGTATGTGCTGCGGATTTCGGTGGCAGCCCCGAATTCTGCCACAATCTCCACACGTAAATCCCCAGCACTCTTTTGGCCGTTTATATATTGACGCAACTGAGCCAGCCACGCTCGAGTACGCTGGCTCAGTTGGTCGTTATCCTGGTGAGTACATACCCAAAAATTGACATTTGGTCATTGTGATCCGGCAGCAGGTGGCTGGTGGTCTCATACGCCTGCAAATATGAGACCCCAGGAAATGCTGCAGGATTTTTGACCCCGCTGAAATACCCATGGTGGGCCATGTAGAATTTTCTGGCGGCCGCCTAGCAATTTGGTGACGTTCGCCACATCCAGCAGGACCGTGGATGTGGGAAGCGCGGGGTCGATCGTCACTCCTGTGTGGAGCTGGAGGAACTCAAGGCTCGCAGAGTTCAGGTTGAAGCGTCTCGTCAGACGCTCCATTACCTGCTGCGGCGGAGCCTTGAGCCCGTGCTCACACACATAAAAATACGCCAACTCAAGTTCTACATGGCGCGCCATCAACGCCGCCAGGTATTTGGTGATGTTTAATTTAAAATTCCAGGATCCGGAACTCGAGCCACTTCTTATCTTTGTCTGTAGTCGCAATGTCAAAATGCCGATCGCGCAAGGCGTTCAGCAGTTTAACATTGCGACACTCAAAAGATAGGAAGTCGCTCGCGAAAACCTGGGTCTGGATTCCGGGGTTGACAAAGTCGAGGGAGTCCAGGAGTCCAGGATCAAGTAAGAGTCCAAATCAATGGTGAGATTGGCTGCAGCCAAGTCGGTAATCGGTACTACCACCGGCATTTTCGTATCTTGACACACTCAAACACACACGCACACACCCACGCACACACCCACACACAAACGTACACACGTGCCCACACACCCACACACACACTCTCACACTCAGAAACAAAAACAAAAACAAATTAACAAAAAACAATTAATAACAAAAAAACAAAACAACTGAAACAAACAAAACAATTAGAAACTTAACGAGAACAATTAGGAGGAAGATTTCGGAAAATTTCAGTCACTTCGGAGGCAAACTTCACATGAAACGAGTCATAATATGAAATTTACGTCATTGCTTAGGTAACCTCGGTATGGCTGGACTTACAAAAATTTTCATCGAAAATTAAAAAATGCAGCAATCAAAATTTTTATTAAAATTTTATTTAATGGATTAAAATAAGCAAATTTAATAATAGGACAAAAATCTCTAAAATTAATAATTACCGAGATAAACGTTCCTGCACTTCATTCGTCAATTTCGTCATGGCGTCTAATTTTGCCTCGTCAACTTCAATTAACCGCTGGGCGTAGTTATTATGCGCCAGTCTTGATCGGCGCTTTTCCGTTCTTCTACTGCCTGAAAAGAAAATTCTTATAATTATTAGTTACATCAAGAAGTGTGTAATCCGCTTCAGGCCATGATGCATATTATGATATTCTTAAGACTAAGTGTCTTAAGAATATCATGAACAACAAAGTAGAGATCAGGCTGGATTCAGGAAAGGATATTCAACAATTGATCACGCGGCGCTAGGCGGGGCGGTCGGCGCGGCGCTAGGCGGGGCGGTCGGTGCGGCGCTAGGCGGGCCGTCGGCGAGGCGCTAGACGGGCCGGGCTGCGGGGATGTTGGGGGCCGGGGACGTGCCACCAAGAATTTGGATATGGTCCCTTGAACCATACCCACGGGGGGCGGCGGTGGCTGCGCTCTGGCGGCAGCGGATGGCGGTCCTATTCCTATGGGCCGCGGGGGTGGCACAATGGTGGCGGTGGCAACGGGAGGGGGCGGCGGTGGCGGACGGTCGGCGACGGGAGGAGGCGGCGGGATTGCGAAGGGATTCACGTGTTTTCGTTGGCGCTTTTGAGCAGCGGGAGCGGGAGGAGAAGTCGGAGGAGCCGGGATTACAGACTCCTTGTAGATCTGTATCAAGTGGTCCGGCTCCTCTACTTCCAGGTCGGCTGTTTTAATTTGGCCCTCGGTCTGCGTAGCTTTGGCTTCGAGCTTCACCCGATACTGGGCCAAATTCAGCCGACTCTTGATAGCCGTCGACATCGGCTTGTTTGGTTTGTTTGTTGTTTGTTTGGCAAAGTCGACTGGGGAGGGAAACTGCCTCCCCAGGAAGAACGTCGGAAAAATGTCGACTGCCTTCTTTACGAACTCCTTTATCTCCCGCTCCAGCTGTTCGGTGCGCGGAACGCACGCCAGCGCAAATCTGACTATTTGCCGCTGGGGCTCTAAGATCGCGTGCACCACCTCGGACGCCGCCACTTGTGTTTTGGCGGCGACCCGCACAAGTTTGGTCGGGACGTCGACTTCGGCTCCCGTCATGAGCGGCCGCACAAATGCCGCGTCGTATCGCTGGGAGTTATTTTCGACCCAGCAGTATAATAAGTTTTCGCACGCGAAAACTCGGTTCACGTGCTGCCGGGTCAACAACCCCCCAGTATTGCCGCAAAGCCGCTCCAGTTCTCCGATGAACTTCCCACCCGTCTCCTGTACGTACTCTTTCCACCCCCCGATTTCAGCTAGGCATTGGGCTTCGGCCATCGCCCTTATTACCCCGCCTATCGAATTGGGGATACCCGAATCGATATCGAAGTATGTGCTGGGGATTTCGGTGACAGCCCCGAATTCTGCCACAATCTCCACACGTAAATCCCCAGCACTCTTTTGGCCGTTTACATATTGACGCAACTGAGCCAGCCACGCTCGAGTACGCTGTCTCAGTTGGTCGTTATCCGGGTACCCCCTGGTGAGTACATACCCAAAAATTGACATCTGGTCATTATGATCTGGCAGCAGGTGGCTGGTGGTCTCATACGCCTGCAAATATGAGACCCCAGGAAATGCTGCCGGATTTTTGACCCCGCTGAAATACCCATGGTGCGCCATATAGAACTTGCGGTAAATTGCTAGGCGGCACTCGAAGCGGCCGCCTAGCAATTTGGTGACGTTCGCCACATCCAGCAGGACCGTGGATGTGGGAAGGGCGGGGATCTCGCAGGGAGGTTTGTTACCGCAGGCATTACCACCGATTGGTAAAAAGCCTTCTGCCATCGTAATTCTGATCCTGACTCCTTCGTGGTCCTCAACAGGGACCCTCACGACCTCGGAATCCGTCTCCAGGAACCGGAACTCGAGCCACTTCTTATCTTTGTCTGTAGTCACAATGTCAAAATGCCGATCGCGCAAGGCGTTCAGCAGTTTAACATTGCGACACTCAAAAGATAGTCGCTCGCGAAAACCTGGGTCCGGATTCCGGAGTTGACAAAGTCGAGGGTCCTGTCCAGGACCACGTAGGAGTCCAAATCAATGGTGAGATTGGCTGCAGCCAAGTCGGTAATCGGTACTACCACCGACATTTTCGTATCTTGACACACTCAAACACACACGCACACACCCACGCACACACCCACGCACACACCCACACACAAACGTACACACGTGCCCGCACACCCACACACCCACAGTACCCACACACACACTCTCACACACTCTCACACTCAGAAACAATAACAAAAACAGATAACAAAAAACAACAAACAAATTAACAAAAAACAAAACAACTGAAACAAACAAAACAATTAGAAACTTAACGAGAACAATTAGGAGGAAGATATCGGAAAATTTCAGTCACTTCGGAGGCAAACTTCACATGGAACGAGTCATAACATGAATTTTACGTCATTGCTTTGGTAACCTCGGTATGGTTGGATTTCTTATTAGAATTTTTGGATTAAAATAAGCAAATTTCATGACTCGACAAAAATCTCTAAAATTAATAATCACCGAGATAAACGCCTCCAAAGCTAAAACTTTCTAGGACTAGTAAGATTTTGAATGGATGTTGTCAGTATGACGTACACTTATTATTATTGAATTGTACAAAATGCGCCTTAATAAGCATATTATCTAGGAAGCATCACACATAAAAATATATAATAGCCGAGATATTTTACTGCAAAGGTAACCTCTGTACGACTATTTTCGAAATAGAAAAAAAATCATATCTTCTTTGTTATTCATTCTATTTCTGTTTTCTTTGCATCAAAAAGTTTGTTTTGTTGTTCTGTCCCTTTTGTTCTTTATTTCATAGCTTTAGGACGTTGCGTTCAAAAGTTATTTAAAAAAATTGTATTTTATATAGCGGGGTTTATTACACAGATTTTAAAATTGCTATTACAGAAAAACCATCCAAGCCACAAGTATCTAAATAAACTTAAAATTAGTTTTTCACTATATGCTTATTATAAAGAAATCAAAATGTGAAGAAACCTCTAAATAAAAAAGTGAGTTTTGTAATGATAATTACGTGAAGCCAAAAGGTTTCAGGTAGTGACTCAACTACATTTAACTTTACTCAAAAATTTCTGCTTCGAAATATCTGAAATATGGTACATATCTTCTTTAGCAATGTACAAATCTAGACGCAAAGTTACAAACAGGGGGATTGATTCAAAGTAATACAAAATAAATTGTTAACTTGACATACGCTAAAAGTTTGAGGAAAGTTACGTTTTTTGGAGCCGTATATTATACAGGGTTACTTTTTCACCAGTACAAAAAATCAACATACGTAATAGTAGTCCAAGTTACAGAATAATAGCATTTTTTGTTACCACCCCTTTAGAACAAAAAAACTAAAATACCGATGTTTGAACTTATCCGCAAACCTAACAAGAAAATTGGACGCATTACGTAGGTCACGGCCAATGCCGCAAATTCGGGGATTTGTCTCTATCATACAATATGCGAACTTCGGAGTTCGCGGTAGGGCCGCAAGTGTCAAGTGTCAAATCACTTGGTTCGTTTCGCAGTATTTATCTGGAGAGTTAATGCGACATTTAAATAAGTACATTTCGATGCAAGTGCAAAATAAGTTTTTACACGTGTATCGAACGACTTTTTTCATAACAAGTGCCTTAAAAAGATAAATTAACGCGCGCGAAGCGTGCGCAAAGTTTACTTTTCCGCACTAGTTAGGAAAAAAATATTCCAATACGCGATGGAGGAAAATTCACGTCCGTCTACGTTTGGGGCATCTTGTTCGTTTGTGAATGATAGCGATAGCTAAAAAAACTGTTGTTGGATGAGTTTCTAAGAACTTTTTTTTTTTACTTATTAATGTTATGCATCAACGTTTCAGACGTGGTGTTACGTACATGGTCCCCTCTCGACCTTGAACGTGAGGGTGTCCCATATTTTACGAATTTTAGAAATTAATAGTACCAACTGCTAAAAATAAACTGAGAAAATAATACGACGTAAGTATCAATTAGCATTTATTAAGACATTTTTTATAAATGTTACCAAAGTTTAGGTATAGATTAATAATTAATAAAAAGCTTAATTAGTAATTATTACCACATCAAAGCATGTAAATATATCAAGTCTCAATATCTCTCTAAAAAAAACTATACAAAAAGTTGCTCAGTAACTATATTTCTTACCAAATTTCAAAAGCTTGAAAAGTTTACCATTTTACAACCTTGTATTAACTAAAATCTCTCTACTGAGCAACTCTTTTAGTAGTAGTAGTAGTAGTAAAACAAGTACAGTGGTCATCAAATATATCGAAGCGGCAAAGGTGGCCAAAAATATTCACTTTGACAATAGAGGCGTGCTCAGATATTTTTAAGCGCCTTGGCTGATCCGATATATCCGATGGCGACTGTATAAAAACGAAATTATCCCTTTACTATTTTAATCTAAATTTTGCCAATAATTTCGTATCACAGACGTTTCAAAAACTTAAAAAGCCTTTTTCTTAAGCATAATCTCACTGAAATTTTAAGTAGGAACTTAGTAATTGCTTTTATAAGAGCTAACTGAGTATCGGTTTTTATAATCACAAACTTACTAATTGCAATTAAAAATCTCTCAATACATAAATCACTTTAAAAAAATGCACTCTCAGTTTACTTTTAAAAATGTTCTTACTATAATAGTATGTAATAAGATTCCTAATAGAAACTTAATAATTGCACTTATGAGAGCTACTGAGTATCGGTTTTTAAGATTAATTACAAAACTTAAAATTGCAATAGGTACTTGCGCTTAAAAATACCTTGAGGTAATTATAAAAAATATTTCCACTCTCAATTTACCTACTTCTTAATAAAAAAAATATAAACGTAATACAACTCTCAACTCTTAATTATTTAGGAGTACAACAACAAACATAAAACAACTTCAATGACACTGCTAAACCTTACTAGTTATCAATATAAAATCTGAACAGTTATCAATATAACAAATATTAATCCTGGTTATTCATCATCCTCATGGTCAATAACATGTTTTCTTTTCGATTGTTGCATGGACGCTATCTACTGGCATGTGTGTATGGCCAGGTATCAAATAGTTTATTTGAATAGTAGTTAAGTTTTCGCAATTAGACAATGCATATCTTATCATGCTTAAAACGGTTTTATTTTTATTTTGTCCGTAGCATGAGTCGCAGTATAGTAATAACGTTTTGATAAGGCCTCGTGAATCTACATCTTGAATGTATTTGTACAAGCATGTGCTGATCTCATCTGCGCCGCGGCGAGCATCGGCTTCAGACCATACATTGCAGTAGGCATTCCTTGTCGAACTTTCATATATAGTAAAATTGTAAATCGCAAGTTTACGACTATAGTATAGAGTCACCGATTCTCCATGCAGGGTATTAAGCACCTTTTGCATATCGAAACTTGTACAAATTGTTGTTTTATCGATGCTGTGTATATTTTGGTGATATTTGCATCGGTTATAAGATGCATCTTTTTCTTGGATATGTGTTATAAGTTTTTGTTTTTCTTTTTTAGCCTTTTCATCTTCTTTCTTTTTCTTGCTGTCTGATATCTTATTTAATTTATCTTCTGATTCTTCTGTCTTATGTTCTTCATCTGTATTTGTTTTACATATTCTGTGTTTTCTCCTTCTAGATAATTGTCATCTTTCGTTTGGCACTTGTTTGCTTTCTGTTAAAATGTCACTTGTGCATAATGTACACTTATCTTTTTTCGGGATATGAAAACCAATGGCATATAGTCCATGAAACCAGTTTCTAAACACTTGAAACGACATAGCTTTAACTTTACTCTGTCGACAGTTATTTGTGTAAATACGATGCAAATTGTAATGTTTTTGATATCGCCTGGAAAATACATACGTTCCGAATCAGCACGACAATAGTGAGATGGCAACCTTGGTAATGACTTTATAAATTGCTGAGCATGATCAAACACTTCTTCTTTAGTTTTGTTGTAACCACCATTTGTACCACGGGCATCAGTTTTCGCTAATCCACCGGTCATGGTTTCTAAAGTGTACAAAATAAATCTTTGTGTAATATCTAATGTGTTCAGTAGAAACTTTTGGCATACTTTCCTTCTTCCTTCTCCTTCATTAATGAAGTACTGGTAAGTGCAGTTCCTTTTATTGGTGTTCTTTCTTGATCTCTTAATTGATGATTTTATCGCGCATTGGTCTATCTAGTCTTTTCTTCTTTGGTTACTGTTAAAATATGAGAACAAATTTTGTCTCCTTTCTTCCGAAATACTTCCACAGCCATTAATACAGTTTTTTTCAATGCACGGATTAGGTTTCATCGACTTAGCTTCAACTGTATCGCCCTTGTAAGTTACATAAAAATTTCCTTTATCCTTCTTATCTTTATTTTCTTTCTTTAGTGTAGCTTTAGATTTCTTTTTCAGGCCTGAATTTTCATGATCGTTTTCCTGGCTGCATTTAGTTTTTGCTATGGTATTCTTACGTTTTTTTTTCCGCCGCTTACCTGAAAACGAATAAATAGTTAGAGATTAGGAAGTCACACATGTTCCTCCTTGAGTCATGGATTACGTTTTTAATTATTTATCTATCTTTATGATTTTATTATAATACATCGTCGCTTAGTACCAGTGATCGGATTAGGTAGTGCCATTTCGCGGGACTTCGGTACGTTATCTTAGTGTGGTCATAACTTCTAAGCCCGACATTTAATACGAAAAGTAAAATTTTTGTTCGAAAATTTACAATTTTATAGTTATTTTGTTTACTTTCAGTTTGATATTGATAAAAATTCGTCTGATTTTACGTATCCAACATGGTTTTAAGGGTATTTTGCACAATAGCTAATTTTGTCATATGAGGTATCCGGACAAACCAATGTGGTTTTACGATACTATCATAAAAAATGTATGTAGTTAGTATTATAATCCTAATAAATAATAAAAAAAATTGTGCCTTTATTAATGATTTTCTAGTTGTTAATTTCACACTCGTAGTTAAATGATTGGTTTAATCAATCATTTTTACTTCTTTACCGGACTTTGAGACGCTCTTATTGGGACTCTTTTGGCCGATCTCACTGGACTTTGATTTCGTTAACTACTAACTGGACTGAGGTTCTGGTGGTCTAAAGTAGAGCAGTCATAGATTTTTCTTTAATAATTGTTTTATTTCTACTACTATTAGTAGCAGCTATAAAAACATCAAATAAATGACGTATTCACCACAAAATACAAAATCCTTTAAATTTTTCATGTTTCTTCAATTTATGACATAACAAGAAAATGTTCTGTAAAAAAATATAAGTCCCAGGATCCCGAGGCTTATCCATGTTAAGTATAATGTTTAAGGTCATTCACCCGAAATGGCACTACCTAATCCGATCACTGCTTAGTACCCACAACAAGCCGTATTGTGCTTACCGTGCGTAGGACTAACTGGATTTGTGTAAAAATTGTCCCGTAATATTTATTTATTTATTTTAGTTAAGTATGTTATATAATTAGTCTTACTTGCATATACTCTAAAAAATGGCCTTTAAGGGCGTGTACAATATGTGAACAATCTGCCAATCGAACAACTAGGTACCTAATATTAAAAACATCGATGTATCTTAAACTACACACAGGTAACTTTAATCAGTACATACATATAAGTATGGACTATGAATGTAGTAGATACACTCACCAGCAATACTGTCTTACACAACAAAAATGGCAAAAATATATTGCACTGATTAAATAAACATTATCTATGATAATAATATGATCAACAACAACAATAGATAACAATCAACTATAACTAATAAAAATCTGAAAACGTCAAAATATTAGGTCCTTTTAAACAATCTACTATCACATGGGTTTTAAAATCAGTCTTAGTGTCTTACTTGCATATCTAAAAAATGGCCTTTAAGGGCGTGAACAATATATCAACAATCGACGATCAGTAATCAATAATTCACTACAGGCCCTAACTACAAGGAATATTAATATAAGTACGATACACTATATACGTAACACTCTGTCTCTCTAGCACCTACATAGTGAGAGAGACCGAGATAATTATAATATAGAAAGGTACCTATCTCAAGATTTATCTCCGTCTCTCTCGGAATGTAGCTGCTAGTGAGAGAGATATATTTTAGGTATCTTTCTCGTGTGGTGCCAAGCTATACTTAAGGCCAAGCCACACCGGATGCTTGTGCGTTGTAGCTGATGTGCCAAAAACTACTGGTGCTGTTCACACGCACGTGCACGCCACGCAAGCGATGTGCCATCGTAGTCATCTAAAGGTGCGTTCAAATTCAAACTAAAAGAGCATTCGCTGTTCTAACCTCCCACTCTACGAAATTCGATCGGTACACAAAACGTGATTGGTTGATTTCGTCGAACGGGCGCTAGAACAGCGAATGCTCTTTTAGTTTAAACGCACCTTTATATAACATTTACATTAAGCTACAACGCGCACGCATCTGGTGTAGCATGTAGGGCTCACGGTACACGTGTAACCCGCCGGGTACCCGTGTCCGTGTCCAATACACGGATACCGTTTACACGAAACCGCGTGCTACCCGGGTACCCGGGTACTTAAGACCGAACGGAACGGGTTCGAAATAATTTAAGCAAATGCAAATAAGGTCTATTATTGAATGTAACCCGCAGCTTCGTTCGACACTACAAAACAAACGTGTTCAGGAAAGGTCAGCCGATATAACTTTGTTTTTGTTTTTATAAATTTCGACTCTATCTGTTACGCAATAAGGTCTATTTGACACAATTAGCCTTCCGCTTATCTATCCATTTGTACTTTAGCTCACGACCCATCCTTCGGTACATAACTTTACCCTTAAAAAGCAGACTTCTTTCTATGCATACACGGCTTCTCGCCAAGGACGTCCCCGAACCCGCGGGTAATTAAAGTCCGTGTAAATAATACCCGTGTACCCCGGTACCCGTGCAGACGGGTATTATTTACACGGACTTTAATTACCCGTGTAAATCGGGTCAGAAACCCGTGTACGTGTAACACGAACACGGGTATGAGAAACGTTGACACGAAACCCGGACACGACCGCGAGCCCTAGTAGCATGGCCTTGAAAATAGGTCAAGGTATCTAACGGTAGTAATATTAATATATGTATAATTGTATATTGTGTTATACCACCCACTGATACCCTTGAACAGGGTGATTTAGTACGCTATACTGAACAAGTGAGGCCGATCACGAAATCTAAAAAAGTCGTCTTTTTCATACATTGTGACCGATCGATAACGACATTTTGTATGAAAGAGCCAAAATTTTTTTAGACATTCTTTGATTGGCGCCATAGTAAAAGTTGTTCAGTATAGCTTACTAAATCACCCCGTGCAAGGTTTTTAGTGGGTGGTGTAACACCCTGTATAATGTACTACATGTATGACAGCCACAAAGTGTCATTCAATGTTTTTTTTTCATCACCTCTATGAACTCTTTGAAAGAAGAGCTTATGGAGATTATAGCAGTTTTCAGTTCCTGCACTTCATTCGTCAATTTCGTCATGGCGTCTAATTTTGCCTCGTCAACTACAAGTAACCGCTGGGCGTAGTTATTATGCGCCAGTCTTGATCGACGCCTTTCCGTTCTTCTACTGCCTGAAAAGAAAATTCGTATAATCATTAGTTATATCAAGGATTGTCTTTGCAGATGCGATGATTAAATATAAATTATTTACATAATGCTAATAACTAGAAACATCCCAAAAATAAAAACTGAATGAAACGGATTAATGAAGGCCTGGGTCTGGCGACCGCCAAAACCTTCTCCCATAATTGCCAACACCCGGAGATCTATTTCGTTGAGTTTAAAGGTCCCTGGTGGAGCACCACCAGTCCCCATGGTTAAGCTCAGCCACTTTGCCTTTGGCAGTATATTTTTTAACCGCCCAAACCTATTTAAAGAGAAGCAAAGCTACAAACACAAATTCAAAATGAACCAACCAAGAAGTAAATGAGAGAAAAATGTTTACTGCAATATAAACAATTTTAAAGAAATAATAATCTTATTTTATGGAAAATAGTATGTTTTACCTTTTGCCATTGTGCGGCAGTTTTACTGGCCCCCCTCAAGCCTACTGAGTGTCTCAGTGATCTCAGCCCATCGCCGTTTGGACTCTGTGCGGCCCTCAATATGCATCAGGTTGCCTTTCCCCAAATCTGGGTGCTCTGGTAAATATTCCAGGAGCACCATCACCTGTTCCTGCGTTGCGGCAGATACTGGTGGCATGCTGTAAAAAATAAATAAAGACGGAAATTATATTATGTTATCAAAGTGAGCGAATTTAAATTAAAAAAGGTCATTATTTTCATTCACGTCATGGATTCGTCCGAAAGAAGTAGAATCGAAGTAATTTCATGGTAACCTTTTCCATTCTCTATGTGTCTCTCATTGTCGATGTTCGCGGTAGCGCCCCTGCCCAGCCTCGCCAGTCAAGTGTCCCTTTAATATGTGCAGCTCCTGTATCTCAACGAGATCCTTGTTATTGTGAATCAATAATAATAAATAAATATCTTGGGACATCTTACACAAATCGACCTAGCCCCACGGTAAGCTCAATTAAGGCTTGTGATGTGGGTACCCGGTGACGATATATTTAAGATAGATACATATAGTTACTTAAATACATAGTCAAAGTCAAAGTCAAAATATTCTTTATTCAATTAGGCCCAGCAACGAGCGCTTTTGAATCGTTAAACTAAATAGCGAATGAGAGAAAAAAAAAACTACCTCCGGTTCAAACCCTACACCACTGCCTGAGAAGAATCCGGCAAGAAACTCAGCGGGACTTTCTTTTTTCAAATAAAAGTTTTATAACATCTTACGGCTAACATGCATTAATTAAAAACGAAACATAAATTTGATTGAATATAAATACTGATATAGTACATTAACTAGAGATGAAGTCTCTAATAGTCAGAACAATTATATAAATTTAATGAATTTTGAGAAATGTATAGATGTAAAGATATATGTAAAAGGGCATACAATTGTTTTTAGTTAAACGTTAAAATTAGCATTATTATACTGCTAGAGATGTAAAGGTCTCTAGTTGTCAGAGTAAAAAGAAAACAAACGGATACATTTCACTAAATGTTTCAGAGATGTATAAGGTCTCCATGCGTCATAATATTAAATAATCATAAATAAACAAACATGTAGCGAATTCAATTTCTCATATCAAGAACAGCAGGAAAATTGTTTGAATTTAAGCCATGAGTGAGCTTGATTAGACCGGTCTCCGCAAACAGCACCCGTTCACGAGTATGACGCGTATCTCAGCCATCGCCTCCCTCAACCTTCTTTCGGGAAAGTGGCGACCCGATCAACGACGCCACCGTAAGCAGAGACCTTAAAGTGAGCATGACTGTGCAAGCTATCAGGCAGACAATATAATTTAAATACTATGAATGCTGACCATATTTAGTTTCATGAGAATTTATATTCGTACTTGCCCGTTACATATATGACAACTATCACAAGAAAAAAAAATAGAAATAGACATAACTAGTACAGAAAATCTGAATACAAAATTAAAATTACTTAGGTGTAAAGGACTCTAAGTGTCGACACAATGTACATTAAAATAGGAAAAATTAAAATAAAAAGATAATCTCGGAGATGTATAAAGTCTCCAAGTGTCAAGACTACATATTAGTAATACGGAAAATAAAAAAAACAAAACTGTGAGATAATGACTATCTTACGTCAGATCTATAATTAATGGTAACAATATGAAACACTAGTATGATAGTAAACATTCACTTATGTATATGATTTACCGAACACGTTACGGTACTGGCTTAAAAGCATCCTTATCATTTATGAAGTCGTTAACGGTATAATACGCCTTACTTATCAAGTAGCGCTTAACCTGAGACTTGAATTTATGCTGTGGCAAATTTGTTAACTCACTAGGAATTTTGTTATAAAAACGTGTACAGTTCCCAACGAAAGACGCACTAACCTTACGGAGACGGTGGGCCGACACAGCCAGCTTATGTTTATTCCTAGTGTTAAAGTTGTGAACATCACTATTCTTCTTGAATTCATGAATGTTTTTACGAACATACATAATATTGTCCAGGATGTATTGGGAGGCTACAGTAAGTATGTGTGCCTCTTTAAATTTCTCCCTAAGGGAGACCCGAGCACCTAGTTCATAAATGGAGCGCACAGCTCGCTTTTGTAGCACAAAGATGGTCTGAATATCTGCCGCTTTCCCCCAAAACAAAATCCCGTATGACATGACACTGTGGAAGTAGCTGAAGTATACCAGCCTAGCCGTCTCGACTAGTTGATTTAGAATGAGTTTTTCAAAAACTTTACTTAGCGCTGGTAATATTGAAATTGGTCTGAAGTTTGAAGGGTCTGTTTTAGTTCCTGATTTAAAGAAAGGTATAATTTTGCTGTGTTTCATTAAATCAGGAAAGACTCCAGTATCTATACAACTGTTGAAAATATCAGCTAAATAAGGTGCAATTGATTCAATAATGGAATGTAGTACTTTGACCGAAAGGCCCCAGAGATCTTCAGTTTTCTTAACGTTTAGTGATTTGAACGTTTATATTACCAAGTTTGGGGTAACATAATCAAATTTGAATACATTAGTACATTCCACTGCATTTGACTCCAAAAGTGATTTAGCTATATCTGGCGATGAATTTAATGATTTGGTGGTTTCTACGGGTATATTAGAAAAAACCCTCTCAAATTCATCCGCCACTTCAAGGTCGGAACATATTAAATCATTATTAATTTTTAAGCTGTAGTGCGGATCTTTGATCTGACGTTTTCCGGTTTCACTATTAATAACTTGCCACACAGCTTTAATCTTATCACTCGAATTCTGGATCTTTTTCGACAAGTAATCTGCTTTAGCTGCGACACAAATTCGCTTAAAAGTTTTTGAATAATTCTTAACATAATCTAGAAATCCCGGCCTCTTATCTGTGGCTTTAAGGTGATATAAATCATAGAGCCGGCGTCTTTTCTCATGAATATCCGGTGTAGCCCAATCAGCGAATTAAGTTCGCGCCTTGCCTTTGAGTTTCTTTGTTTTAAAACAGAAATCAAATTCCTTTTTTATGCAAAGGAATAATTCGGAACACAAGCAGTCAGGGTCTTCCTGTTCAAACTTTAGATGACGTAATTGTTTCACAATATTCTGATTAAATAAATCCAACCGCTTCTCAGAAATAGGTCTACACATAGACTCTTGCGGAACTTCTTCCACTCTTCCCCTGAAGGAGGCACGTTGTCCACAGTGGTCAGAACTTAAGTTATTTATTATGGACTTATTATTTAATCGCATTGCTGTTACTGAAGATATTATCTATGCAAGTTGCGCTGGTTGGCGTAATTCTAGTTGGTTCACAAAAGAGATGTACTAAATTAAATGATTTAAAAGTATTAACAAGGCTTGTCGAAGTATGTGTTTTTTCAAGCAAGTTAACATTAAAATCGCCACACACAATAATATATTTTTTACTCCTAAAAACACTAGCAAGAACTTCATCCATGACTGATTCAAACAAGCTAAAGTCTGCCGAGGGAGGCCTGTACACGCTCACAACAAAAAATTTTTCTAACTCAACGCAAGCGAGCTCGATATGTCGCTCAATAGATTTCTCAACAA
The DNA here is from genome assembly GCA_025490895.1 of Thaumatotibia leucotreta. Taxonomy (NCBI): domain Eukaryota; kingdom Metazoa; phylum Arthropoda; class Insecta; order Lepidoptera; family Tortricidae; genus Thaumatotibia; species Thaumatotibia leucotreta. Next base: position 17,269 of record JALPQI010030749.1, on the reverse strand, counting down.
TGTCTTTACGTTCTTTACTTTTCAAATTATGTTTCACCATTATCAAGGAACCTCCGCGGATACAAGACTTTCTGGAAAATGAACTCGCTATACTATGATCGGTGAAGTTAAACATAAATTCATGACTCTTAAGCCAGTGCTCTGTAATACAAAGGATATCAACATTAGCAGATTGTAAAAACAACTCAATCTCGAGTTCCTTACTATTGAAACCCTGTATATTTTGGTGAACTAAGTTAATCAGATCATCATTTACTAAATTAATACTAACGTTATGGTCGGTAGGCACGGAGCCGGTTAAATCACACGTTGTCGGAAGAGCTAGTTTAAATTTTTCAACGGCTCCGATTTGGATTCCGCGCTACAATATAATGGCGGAGTTCTCTTACAACTATTAACGACCGTCGCGCTAGCCACGACGGGGTCTACAATATTGTATGCCAACAAATCGGCACAATCACGCAAGCACCTTCTAGGAAGGAATGTTCTATCGACCGGCATAATAAAATCTTCAACAAAATCTTCAACATAGACAGCCATGACCAAGGAACAAATATTTGTGATAAATAAATACACAAATAATGCCCTCGCCGGGATTCGAACCCGGAACCCCCAGCTTCGTAGGCAGGGGCACTACCAACTAGGCTACGGAGGCTGACAAATATGAAGTTTCCTCTTCTGCGATTCCGAATAATACTATATTTCGCAGTTTTGACTGTTTTTCTAGCAAATCTAGCCGATAATCTTGCATCTCACTGTTTTTTTAAGGTCGTCCATTTGGGTTTGTAGGTGGTCGAATTTTTTGTCTACATTTTCATTAATTCTTCGGGTAACGTTTTCTTCAATTTCTTTTATTTGAGCCTTTAAATCGTTTTTTTGTTGTTCAAAGAGTTGTTCTAAAAATTCCTCTTACATTTTGCGTATTTATCGATTCTTCTGTTATAATTATTTAAAGTTTGTACATTAATGCAGTTTCCGAACGCAACTTTGAGTTTGATGTGACAGCCGTCAAAATGTCAACTCAGGCGCTGGTTGTTGATATGTCAGTGTATTTTACCGTTAATTATTCGCTCCGCCAAGACTGGATTTTACGTAAAATGGGCAAAAACAGCTCACCAAAGTCGTCTCCAACTTATGATCCCGAGCATTGTGAAAGTTATGATGTTTTGCTGCACTTTATTGCGGATTTCCAATGGATTTCTTGCTTTTAAACGGAATTTGTGGAATATTTTCACGACTCCAGCACGTAATTTGGACTTCCGATCTCGCCGCTAAACTCTACGACCCCTGCACGACTTCTTGACACCGTTTGGATCTTGATACGACTACTCACGCTCTACTTCTTTGGACTCCGATTTCTTGCCTTAACGACGACCCTTGCCTCGACTTTTGGACAGCTCCTATTTATTTACCTGAAATAATGAGCGGATACGTTCGAGCAGATTCGAGAAACTTACCACAAATGGATATGGTTATGATAATAGATTATTTCCATACCAGCGAAAAACACAATGTTGCTGAAATGAGAGGTGCCAAAACACTCCTGTACGTCCTAGTAAATCACTTAAACATTATAATTGTTTACATTTAACAGTTGCTTGTTTAATAAGTAAGTATGTAAAGTTTCTATTTTATTTTTATTACATTTTAGGGCATCAAGAAGCAGCTATGTTGAGAGTGCTGTTGGATATGTGGAAGTAAAAAGAGAACTTGCTGATTGCATTCTTAGAGCGAAAGTCGTTCCAGAACATAAGATTACCAAAAAATATTATCTTGTGACCATTCACTTGGACGAAAAAAACAATAATGTAGTTGATTCAACATGTGATGGTTGTCCTGCATCGGCTGGTAAGGCAGTGTTGAATTTGTGTTTTTAGCACAAATTCAACACTGTTTAATATCAATTTTCTTAACAAAAATTATTTGATAGGCAACTTGAGTTTGAGTTAGGCTCATAGTAGAAAATACTTAAAGAAGAGTTTTTATAGTCAATCATGGAGTTTCTTTCGATTAAATTCAGAGTTTGTACAAAGAGACATTTAAAATAGTACATTACGATACAAGTGCGCAAAAGAGGAAGTTCGAAACGAGTGGTGATAATTTAAAACACGACCGAAGGGATTGTTTCAAATCGACACGAGATACGAACTTCCTTTTTGCACGTGTTTTGTACGACGTTTTTCAGTACAGGTGGCCCTCTGAAGTTTCAACCTGACTTAAAATGAACCACTTCTCGCACTAGCGCGAGAAAAAACGCCACCTGTACTGAAAACTTCATTTTATTATAATTACAAGTTGTTTACTTGACTTGAACTATTTTGCTGATTCCAATTGTAACTAATGATGTGCAAATTGCGGAAACTTTCAAAAGTGTAGGAAAATTTCCATCGAAACTTTCGAGAACATTTCAAAACCTAGAAATTTAAAAAATATTTTTAAACAGCTAATAGCAAGGACGCGTTTCATGGAAATCTATATTTTCAATTATCAAATACATGATATAATGTACAATCAAAAATTGTATGTCTTTCAATAAAGAACATGTTCGATAAATTTCTTGAATTTCCGAAATTTTCATTGTAAATTTCTATGGAAATTTATATGTACAGTTATTAAAGGAGTATTGCGAGAACTAGAAAGTATGTTATAAATTATAAAACCAAAAATAAACACCAACAGACTTGAACGTCAACAAAAACATTGTGGACACCACTTCCTTACCTACTTCTTAAATTAAACGAACAAAAGCTATGTTGAGGATTTAGGTTTAAGACTCTAGCGAGCTAGTACGTAATCGAATTTTCACAATTAATATTCTATCAGCAATTTTTCCTAGTTTTGTTTCTGGAAAAAAGGTATTCCACCATGTCGCTAGCTCCATTTTCTCAGCAGATTCGTATAAAAATGACTTAGACCAAATCCCACAGTTGTGTTTATAATTTGTCACTGTATCACTGCTTCGGTAATCTTGTTTTAGGGTTCCGTATTAAACTAGGAACCCTTATAGTTTCGCCATGTCCGTCTGTCCATGGTCCGCCTGTCTGTCTGCAGCATAGGCTCATTGGCTGTTAGTACTAGATATTTGAATATTGGTACAGGTTTGCCTCGTAATCATGCCGACAAAGTGGTACAATAAAATATTTAAAAAATCAGGTACCTCCCCTACACGTAAAGTGGGAATGATTTTTTTATTTTACTGTGTTCCTATAGTTGTTGAATAGGTCTTTCAGAAAGAATAAGGGTCTCAAGAGAAAGTATTTTTCTAAAGTCAATATTTTCGCAAATATCTATCCTCTCCGGATCCGAAACAAAAAAAATCGTGAATTGTCGAATATGGAAAACATCAAGAATATTGAGGTTAAAGAATACTTTAAAATAGAACTATTTCGAACATTGTTTTTGAATAACTACGGAACACTACACAGAGCATGGCCCCACATACTCTTGGCCGGTTTTTTCTCTTCACAAATTGAACTTCTATTCGCAGTGTGATTGAATGTTATTATAGTACGAGTATAAGCAGTGTATTAATCTATTTTTACTACAAAAATAATGTAAAGATTTATGGAAATGAAATTTTCCGCGAAATATTTCGGAATAATTTCCGCGGAAATTATTGAAATTTATGAATTTTATCAAGTCTTGGCCAAACCTATAAAAACCGGTTGTTATCAAAACCGGTGTTGTATAGTAGACGTGTGCGCCGCGCCGGCGTCACGCCGCCGCCGACCTTTTTCGCCACGCCGCCGCCGCCGACTAATGGTCGGCGTGAAATCGGCGTGGCCTTGACTGAATAACAGACTTATTTCTTATGTGTTATAGTTATTTGTTGTACAAGGGAGGAAAGTGGTTGTTTAATCATCGTGCCAATATTGAGACCCGAGCTAGTGAGAGATTCCATAGTTGAACCACGAGCGAAGCGAGTGGATTAAAAATGGAATCTCGAGCGTTGCGAGGGTTTCAAGGCACGATAATTAAACAAACTTTACTCCCATGTGTAACACAACATTTTTCCCCACACTAAAGCGAGGAAGCAGCTACGAACGTGTAAAAAAAAACAATCAATGCAACAAATCAGTTTTTTTATAATGTATGTAGGTTATACATTAATTAAATTGTCAAAATTTCTATCATGTTTAAGTATAAAATCTGTATCCGGCAGCTTTAAAACATCAATCATTTAAAAAAATGTGTGAGGTAAACTTAAATTGCCTACTTTTTGGTAAGATATTACATAGGAAACTTTCCTTCCAAAACTGTACATTCGAGTATTTTTTTTTAAGTTGGCAACATTGACGTACAAGACGTCAGTGTTAGCGGGTTGCGTTCTGAATGTAAAAGTATACTATCTGGTTTTTGTCCAATATGATAAGATTTTGCGATAGGTTTTTATGAAATACTAAAAATCTAATTTATTATCTTGAATAAATGAAATAATCTGGTGTATGATAAAATTTTCATGGTGTCCCTCAAAAAATAATCAGCGAATCATAGCCATACCAGCGTTTTACGTTCCATGGTTTTGAACGTTTCACGGTTCATCTGTCAATTTACTTCCTTCACAAGTGATTAAAATGCAACTTCCCTCACTGAAATCAGTGAGGGAAGTAGGTGTTTCCGAGCTAGTGTGGGGAAAAATACTAAATACTAAGCTTAGTATTTGCTTTATGTATTTACATAATGCTCTTATACAGGAAATAAAATATCAGTCTATAGAGTGTCATGACTCATTACACGTAGATACTTAGGCTCGACGACATCCAGCCTCCCGAACAAGCTGGTACGGTTTTTGCACAAGCAAGGTCAGGTTATACAGAAGACCGAGAGGTATAACTTGCCCCTCTGGTTCGTGGCCTATGAAGCATTTAAATCGATCGAGACGTTTATGAATAAGGGGTTACCCTCTTATTCATAAACAAATACTATACATTACTTCCAGCGGTACCAAGACTTTTCCCCCTTGCACCGATACCGCAATGCCGGGGGTCGTGATTATCAAGTCATCAATTTCTCTTTTACGATCTTTCGCCAACGGCCCCGATCTTTGGCAGCGTGGACCGCTTCAGCAACCTGAATGTTGAGTGTGGTGCGGTGCGGATTTGGTCTGTCCAGTGCATGGAGCACGGTCTTTTCCTTTCAAACTTTCCTGAGACAATACGTTTTTGCAGGTCTTCCATGTTTGTGGGCTATGTGTCCAAAGAACAAGTAACCAACAAACACTAGAACAAGTAAGCCAAGTAGACTACCGGTAGGTACTTATATTTTAGCGTCCAGTTCGTCTCCAAGGCCGGTATTCGAAACCCATACCATTGCATTGCAGTATATATGTCAAAACTGTTTTTAGTTGCTTTGGGAGATGTCTTCAAGATTTTGGTCTGGAAAGGGCTTTGTCATCAACATCAATAGTCAGTATATCAGTTATACCACCCACGTTCGGTTTGCCGACTATAAAGTAATTATGGTTGAAACCTTAGAGAACTTGAGCACTATACTCATTGATGTCTGTAGAGCCCCTGAATGCGTTGGGCTTAAGATACAACGAAGATCAACGAAGACCATATCAAATATGTAGTCTTTGTGATACAAACTCCAGTCAAGATCTAAGCTCAAAGACGAAAAACATGTGGACCGGGGAAGGACAGCTAGTCCAGTTGGGTGGATCTAAATTTGAGAAAAAGGTCAATAGTAATGTAGTGCCGGACAGCACAATATCTTCTCATTCAATATCCCGCAATATATTTCAAAACGAAATTCTTCGACCAAGTGTTACTTACGACTATAAAACGTGATTACCACTATGGGCTTAGTAAAAAGATCACTCAATGAGCTATTTAATCGATGAAAAGAGGAGCTCCTTACAAGATTGAAATAGGAATGTTGAGAGCCGTAGAATAACTGAAAGCACCAACGTAGCTCAAAAAATGTGTGACCTGAAGTGGCAGTGGGCTAGACATTAAACGCAGGTGTCTTACGTAGCATGGCCATGTATGGAGCCCATCTGTGGGATGATGCACTCACCACGCAGAACAAAGCCCTTTTAGCGAGACTTCAGAGGGCTATCGCGGTTAGGGCAGTGCGGGCCTATCACAAAGTCTCTTGGGCTGCAGCGACAACTTTGGCGGCGGATCCTCCCTGGGAACTTCAAGCCTAAGTCCTTGCCGAAGTATATCGGTACAAACCAAGGCAGAGGGAGGATGGCCAAACCCCAAGCCATCAAGAGGCGGAGCGTGTCCGGGATCTAGCGCAGAATCGCATGCTTTTTCTAATGGGACGTGGACCTGGGGACATCGGCTTACTGCGTGCTAACCATAGAAGCCATTCGTCCTCACTTAGATCGCTGGATGAAGCGGCGCCACGGGGCACTGACCTTCAGGCTGGTGCAGATACTGTCTGGCCATGGGTGCCTCGGCAGATATCTGTACCGGATTAGACGAGAAGAGTCAACAAAATGCCATGAGTGTGGCGCACAGGAAGAATCAGTGCGCCATACTTTAGAAGACTGCCCTGCCGGCTGGGAGCCTAACCGGGCAACTTTAAGGCAGGTTATAGGAGCTGATTTCTCGCTGCCGAGCGTCGTAAACGTGATTATAGAAGCTGGAAAGCCGTAACCACCTTCTGCGAAGATACCATTTCGCAGAAGGAGGCCTCGGATCGGGAGAGAGAAAATGACCGTGCAGCACACCCGCTCCGTCGATGCAGGCTTGGAGGTCGGCGCAGACGCTACGCACATCTGCTAGCTCCGCCCTAGCACACCAATATAGCCAAAATGTCATTGGACTGGGGCCACTAACTATTTGGTGTCCCATTGGGTCTGCAGCTCGGCTGCCCGCTGGAGTGACTATTACTATCATCATATAACGAAGATGAATAGAGTTAGTCCAAGCCCAGTTATTGTTGGAAGTATATATTATGTTAAGGCTTGTCCACGAAATAAAGTAGACTAACATTTCAAGTCATTGTTGAAATCGTCTCGGAAGATCGCACTTTTTGCATTAAGCATTATCTGAAGTTATTTGATTTTGACGACTTTTAAGCGAATACTTTTGGATATTGAATTGTTAAACATAAAACAGAAGAACCAATTTACGGTCCCATGGCTGTTAGAACTACATGGGACTATTGTGTAACAGTGGAGACTGATTTTACGTTGGCTACTTTATTTCGTGGACAAGCTTTAGAACATGATGGGAAGAGAAAACTGCTACTCTACTAACTCTATTGATCAGATGGTGGTTTAAAGTGGCCATTGGTGGTGTTTATTGCACATTTATATTGTATTTATCTCAATTATCACAAAGAATACGATCGAATTCCGCTTTTATATTCACGTGACCTTCACGCCGATTTCACGCCGAAATCACGCCGCCGCCGCCGACTTTTCGGCAAACGCCGCCGCCGACCATTTTGACATCGGCGCACACGTCTATTGTATAGTATGACTGTACTCGTTACTCACTCTAATATTTCTGTGCGTGGATAGGATTTCATTTTCATAAATTTCCATTGTTTCAAGGTCTGGAGAATGTTTCGGAAATTTTCACGAAAATTTCACTTGAGAATATTTCGCAACATAGGAAAGTTTCCATAGGCACATCATTAATTGTAACTGTAGTTCATGAGATTTTAAAAAGCCTTCTGGTTCATGAACAATCTGATGTGTGTGTGACAGGTATAAAACCCGAAGGTTTTTTTATCAGTTCATGCATCTGTTGTGTGCATGTTTGACATTCAGTAAGATTTTATTTGTGTTTGTGAAGAGCTTTTGTGTATTCGCAGATTTTGATTACATTTTTATACATTCCTTATTTATCAATATTTAAATTTTCCATCACTGCTCATGCCTTATAAAACTTCCTAAGACATTAAATAAGTTATCTTAGTTTTAATATGCAATTTAATCTTTAAATTTTTTTTTTCATTATTTTAAGGTGGGTATAAACACACATTGGTTGTTTTGTATTGGCTATTATTAAAGAGCAATGAACCATCACCAACTTCAGTACAATGCTATTGGGCTAAGCCACGTTTAGCCAAAGAAGGGACATTGCCAATATCTTGGGTGCGCCAAAGTATTTATAAAATTGCAACTTAGATTATTGGAACTCCGAAAATTTTTCTTATACAATTTAACTTCATAATGATCGGTATTTAGAATAATCTTTGTTCATAATCATCATCACATAGAATTATTTATGTTCATAATATTGTTTTTCATACATATTTTTAGTACTAACTTTTATGTTTATATAATTTTTCACTATACTTATTTTATGCTATATATTCTAATGTTATAGGTATTTATTTTTATCTGTACTGGTTTTATGTATGAATTATTTTTGTTTAATTAAATATAAATCGTACTATTACTGTAAACTAGCTACCTGCACAAATCAAGTTGTGGCAGAGTAGGTACTGTACTAAACGGGTTCCCTCTAAACTTTTTTTGTCCGTAACGCTTAGGACATAACAGACTTGGCAATTTTTTTTTTGGGCATGTAGCCACATGTTCGAAACTTGCCTTTTTCGTCAGGCAGAATTTGCTGTGAGGGTGAAAATTTCTACAGTGAGCGAGCGAAGCGAGCGAACAAAACCTTCCGGGGCAGATCCGACTCGGATAGGTTAGGTTAGAAGACTAAGGCGGGAGCTTTGCTCCCGCCTTAGTCTTCGAGGTAATTTTTTTTTAGCAACCTAGAAAGTACTCAGCTCAGTAACACAGTAAGTAACGTATAGAATATTACTACTACCTCGATTACATTGAGATGTTGTAATTATTCCTTCTTTGTTATGCTAAAACAAACTATGCCGATACTTTTTATGCACATCCAGATTATGCCTCATCATAAATAGGAGCATCGAAATTATGCTCGAATAATATTCGAACAACTCGAAATCTGCCACAAAGAAATATGCTAAAGTTGAGTATGTCACAACAGTTTCTGCACAAAGCCCATTATGACTAGGTACATAGTTTATGTTATTCATAAAAGAATTATACCACAACAGAGTGAACCTAACAATTTATTTCAAATAACTTTATGAGTATAGATTAATCTACTTGACGACTTTAGGAGGATAAAATTTCGAAATAAAAATCGTTATGAACATTGTAGGTAGAAGTATAATTTTTAGTAAGAAAAAAAGTATGAGAAAAATTTTTCGGAGTAATGATGATTATGAGTAAAAAACGGTATTAGTAAAAATATTCGAAGAAAAAATTGTATAAGTGCCAATATGGACCCCAATATCTTCTAAAGATATATTTCCGTCGAAAAAAAGAGGGATAGAACGAGGCCCTAAAGACCCAGAGAAGCTGATCAAGTTCTATGAAGAGTGCCAAAAAAGGAAAATACAAGAATCACTCATTTTGACATTCTTACCTGATCATGACAAAGGTTTGAGCAAATATTGTGTGTTTGACCTAATTTTGGAATTTACAACAGCAAATAATGATCATAGTTATGATAATTTTAAAAACACTATGTCTGGATGCTTGACCCCTAATGTTCAGAGTGAAATAGAGAAAAACACAAGAAAGCAGGCAGATTCAAAGCTTTGGCACAGCATTAGGCAAGGTAGAGTAACAGCTTCAAAAATCTATGAGGTTTGTCACTGTAGCACACCTGATAGCTTCCTTGTTGAGCAGATATTAGGAGGTTACAAAATGTATGACTCTAAAGCCATGAAGAGGGGCAAGAGTCTGGAAAAGCCAGTTATAAAGGAAATCGAAAAGAAGTTGAAAGTCAACATTGAAGAATGTGGGTTCCAGATTATTAACTTGTTTTGTGGTGCATCGCCTGATGGCGTAGCAAACAATTTCATTATAGAAGTTAAATGCCCTAGCTCTGCAAAAACTACCAAGAACTACATTGATAATAACAAAATACAAGAAAAGTTTTTTGCTCAATGTCAACTACAAATGCTTGCCACTGGATTTAAAAATTGTGCATTTTGTGTTGCCGATCCTGAATTCGAAAAAAATAAACAAGTTCAGATAACTTGGGTTCAGTTTGATTCAGCTTATACCAATGATTTATTGAAAAAAGCGGAAGAATTCTGGGAAAACGCAATTTACCCAAAACTTACATAATGTACTGTCATAAACCATGGCATGGTGCACAAATAGTTGCCTAAAATCGAAGTAGTAACCCAAGAGGGTGAATAAGCAGGTTCAGCTTGGGGACACTAAATGGCGCTTAATAAATAAGCATATGTTTTATTTTATTAAGCTTTTATTGTGAAGCGGTCCCTAAATATATTATCATTTTATCAAAATATACTTTTTGTTATCAAATACAAACCTGTCCCCATACAAAATTACTTCAGATGACACAACCATGTAAAGTTGGTCGCATGAAAGCCGAGAGGCATTTGTAAAGCTTAAATAATTTCTAATTAAAATAACTAACATACCCATAGAAAGATTAGTACTCAAGGCAAAATCAGCTAGTTATTAAGGACTCGTCAGCTTTCATGTGAGCGTACTTATTTGGCCGATGGGGCAGAAGGGTTCTTGAGTGGCGACCGCGTAGGTACTGGAAAGCACAACGTGCATAGGCCTCCCACAAGGTGGACCGAAGATCTGGTGAAGGCCGCCGGAAGCCGCTGGATGCAGTTAGCGGAGGACCGGATGTTGCGGAGATCTTTGGGGGAGGCCTATGTCCAACAGTGGACGTCTTTTGGTTGAGATGATGTACTCATCTGTTATCTATGATTCAGGAGGTTAACCCTTAACTACCTACCTACTATTTTTGTCACACATGTACCTACCTCCCGTCTGTGGGACGGCTACTTAATATCGCTGTTATATATAAAATTTTATGATTTGTATAGGTAATTTGAAATAGAAACAACAAAATAGACATATTCAACTATTTATTTATCTAATTATAACTTCAAAAACATGAACATAATATATTTTTTTATTAAAACATATGGCACCAGTCCTTAATTTTACTCTAGGAACAATATATCCTTTGAAAGGTGAGATAATCTAAAACCATAACTTTATATAGACATCCAAGTAATAATTTCTGATTATTCAATAATCAACAAAGCTAATTAACGATAAATAAATATAAAAAACGCAGTATTTTGATAAAATTGCAGCTGACTTAGTTACTGCTTTTTCCGGCAGTAAAAACACAAATTTGTTCGAACTTTCAAGGTGAATTGGGTTTTTGCATTCATAACACATATACTAGGTTCTGCGTTTTTGTTTTAGGTCACAAGTAGATCAGGTTTCCCGTACTTCCAACTATTTTTCAATATCATTAATGTTTTGGAGTGCTGGCAAATGACCGTTGTTTCTGTCGTAACCTCCTACCACCCGTCTCAGAGACCCCTAGAAAATAGTACGTATCCACCTACCTCCCGTCTCAGAGACGGTCGGAGGCAAGAATATACTCACCAAAACATTATTGGATTTTTATTATATCATTTTGCAGGTTTGCAAGGCCACAAGCTATGATGACAGCCTCATCTACGAATTTTACGTGATTGTGGTTCATAACCGAGTGAGGTTTTAAAAACGCAAACTCCCTGATTCTTCATATAACACGTTCTACGTGTATCCTCAAACTTGCGACTATCTTTGTTTGGATGACCTCCTTCTTGGTAGGTGTCTGCGTTGAGGAAACGCTTGGAGGCCGCAGAAGTTTTACGTGCCTTTGCGCAAGGACAGCTTCTATGCTCTTAAACCCGCGGTCGGCTAATACCACAGCCCCTGGATGAAGGATATCGACAAAGCCACTAGATTCTGTAACAGCTTTGTCGGAAATCCTTCCTCCAAAACCCTGTGAAATATAACATATAAATCCATTTGGACAGCATGCGATCAAATACTTCAAAGTATTGCCAGATTTGTACTGCGACCATGATCCTGATTGCTTCACAGGGTCTGAAGCCTTTTCTATCTGTATTTCGAAACAGTCTATGATGCACTGGACATTAGCGTACCTTACTTTAAATACCGGAGGTAAATTTCTTTTTATTGCAAGCCGTTCTGGCAGGAAAATATGCGTTTGTAGGTAAGTTGCTAGACGAGGTATGCTTGTTTGTAAAAGGCTGGATGGTCACACGGCTTAGCTGGAATTGATGAGCAAGTCTCTGAATCGTGTCATTTTGTTTTAATTTAAATAACGTTATAATGACGTGCAATACTGGTATGTTACATTCCTTGGCCAGAAAATCAATCAACCAATAAAATAATGTGGGGACGCCAAGATACATTTTGGGGTGTTCCTTGATTATTTTTAAATTGTATTTTCTACCGGATATGTCTTTGCCTTCCAGTGTACTGTTTGTATTTGTGCTTGACGTTGAAGGGCTAGAGGGCTCATACAGCGAAGGTGTTGATGAACGGCTGGCGGTGGATGATGACGGCATCTCTACTGTCCACGTTTTTTGCATTTCCGTTTGTGTAGATTTGTCACACTGGAAAACAGACAAATTCAATTTATTTTCTTCACACCTCGGAAATGCTTACTTTGTCGTTTGAAAACAATGAGCAAAGTAGCTCTTTAACCCCTAGAGCTATAAAAAATACTAATTAATATTAGGATGACATATATGTACCAAACTCTTTGGGCACTGGCTAACACATTTTTTTTTTTATTAGCCTGTCTTGTTTCCCATACTGGGCAAAGGCCTGTATACTACCCGCAATGGTGGGAAAATGCCGGTAACAGGTTCGAGTGGAGGAAACGAGGATAACACATAACATAGCAGATTTTTATGTAGTTACTTATTTTGCTACTTTTGTCTTTTTTTTATTATAATTTTACCTTCATTATAGTTGTCATTGTAGACATTTCTTCATCATTGCTTAGCCTGTAGTTGGTGTCATCAACAAGCATTTCCTAAATGAAAACAACAAGGGTGTAGTAATACTAAATGAAAATGAAAACATGAAACATATTAATTGAATAGGTAAACTTTGTAATATACTTATAGGTACATTTCTATCAGGTATTTAATTAATAGTGATGATACCTCGCTTAATATAGCAAAGTAACAAATTAACCTACAGTATTGTTATGGAACTTATGGAAAAGCAGGGCCTCCTGACACAGGTACTCCTACTTACTAGGATGTCCCAACCTTGTATCTCAATAACCATGTACAATTTAACCTATTGTTGATATTCTGTTTAAGCCATACCTGACGAAGCCTGTGTTGCGGATGTTGATTGTGATTTAGATAATTGATTTGATGAATAAATAATTTCTTTATATTTAACCTAATAAATAATTTCCGTTTTCATTATTTTTTGTAATTGTCATTCAAAATGTATTTACATACGACTTATATACACATTGTGGACATTGCTAGTTGGAAATGCATACTGTGACTGTTGCAGACTCCATGTTCCAGACACAAAGTCTAGCATTTCGGCTATTCTGCGTGCGTTGTGCAATTTTTTTCTTTAAAAGTGTTTTATTTACGTGTTTTCGAGTGATTTTGGTATTTTCAATTAGCTTTCCGGAATATTCGGTTAAAAACTTTGCTCCGCAAAGTCGCGTATTTGTACATTGCGATTTGTTTCGTTCGTCAAAAACAATTGCCGGTCGGGTGCCGCCATTCAACAATCGGATTGGAATATTTGCAATTATTGATTGGTGTTTTGTGCACGAGTTTTATAAAAATAACCTGCTTTTGTATTAATAATGTAAGTATAGCTTAATTAACAACAATATTGTAAAACACGCTTATGTTATGTTGCACTAAACCAATTTCAAGGCACTAACTATTCTTAATTTAATTTAATAGCATGGCAACCAATCAGCAGGAGGAGACGACGAAGCTGAAAGCACGTCGTGGTGCCAAAAAGGCTACTCTTACGAGACTCAAAAACAAACCTGTTATGGAGTACGAGAATAAAGAAATTCTGCAGCTAATGCTGGAGAAGGCGCAACAAGCTTACTGTGAGTACGAAACACTATCTATCGAAATAGGAGATGATGAGGATCCCTCTCCAACAGAAAATTGCTACCTATTTTGAATGTGTAGCCGCGTTGCGTCAGAGGATCGAGGAACTTTCCGGACCTTCCCCTGCAGTTTCGCCAGGAGGATCAGGTCTGCAATCGGCACAAGTAGCCTCAAAAATAAAATTACCTAACATACAGCTACAAAATTTCAGTGGAAAATACACAGAACATCGGCCATTCATCGAGATGTTTACTGCACTTGTGCATAACAATGAAGGGTTTGACAATATTCAACGGTTTTTCTACTTGAGAAGCTTCTTAAAAGCTGAGGCCTATATGACTTAGTCAAAAACTTGCCCGTTATTGGGGCTAGTTATTCTGAAGCTCTCCAAATTTTTGCTGATAGGTATTGTTACGTTTGTGGGGTGGGTTTTCTATAGAAAATGTATAAATAAGCCACTAATTAAAACTGATACTTTAATTACTAATTAAAAGAACAAACACTAAACTAAAACACTAATCACACACTGACACTTCACACTGGTACACCTTTACACTCTCAAACTCGCCGTAGATTCGCAGTCTTCGCTCTTAATGTTATCTCTTCGCTGTCTCAATTGAAACTACTCCTTGGCCGGGACATGTTGGGTTTATATACCAGCCACTCAAATCTACAAAGTGCTAGATAATTCGACTCCAGAAAGTTCCCGAGTTAGGTCGGGTCGGTGGGTCTGTGCGCGATCATTCTAGAGTATCGCTGTCTCTTTCTACAGGTTTCTCTTTCACACCCGTCCAGAATGTTCTCTCTATAGCTCTCGTTCACATCCTTCCAGAACATTCTCTCGTGCTGTCTCTAATAGTGCTTTCTCTTTCACTCCTATGGGAAATTTAGCTATATACCGATTTGTACTTGAGAGGCCCAAAAGGGGTCCTGAAACCGCCTGAAAACGGGTTTTCAGGTTATTGCGCCATCCGATAGAGGGTATCCTGAAACGGCCTGAAAACATGTTTCAGGCGCCTGAAAACGACGGTATCGGGGTGAATATTAGATTTTGTAGTATGTGAAAGAGGACCTTCTGAAACGGCATGAAAACGCATTTCAGCCTGCTGAAAACGCTTCTAACGTGTCTAAAATCATATTTGTAGTTTTTATCATGCCACCGGCGTAACAGTATGATAACAAATACAAAACAATTAATGAGCATACTAATGCCTTATTCGACTTGCCTGTTTTAAATAAATCTAGTGCTAGTGCTCTGCGATCATTGGTTTCAGTTACCAAACAGCATCTTGCTGCGTTAAAGAATTTGGGTGAATCAATTGACAAGTGGGACAGTGTGCTGATATGTCTAATGAACAAGAAGCTTGATCCTGTCACTAACCGCGAGTATCATCTGAACAGGAATTTGACAAAACAGCCAATGTTCAATGATTTTTTGAAATTTATAGACCAACGGGCTCTCGCCTTAGAGAACAGCGAGGGACGGGCTGATTCAGCGACTGCAAGCGGTGTTGGTGTCAAGAAGCATCCCACAATGCCTCCTGCAAAGAGTGTGACAGGACTTGTCACCACCAAGGAGCCCAGAAGCTGTCTGTTCTGCGGTAAGGAACACAAATTATATGCATGTCAAAAATTTGCTTTAGCCACTATAGCGGAGCGGCTAGCATTGGTTAAAGAGACTAAACTGTGCAAGATATGTCTCAACATACATCAAGGGAAATGCAAGTTTCACTTCAAATGCAATGTATGTAAGGGGCCACACAACTCTCTACTGCATATAAACGAAGATCAACCAGCTGTCACCTTCAGCAACAATAAAAGCGACAGCAATAAAGCGAAAGGTTTTATATTGTTGCCAACTGCCAAGGTGAAACTGATTGCTAGTGATGGCAAAGAAATAATTGTCAAAGCTTTGCTTGACAGTTGTTTTCAGAATTCTTTTATTACTATAAAAGTTGCCAAAAAGCTAGGATATCCGCTTATAATTGAATCAACAGATGTAACTGGCATTACTTTAACTGAAAAAACTGTAAAACTCCGTTTGATACTTGATGTTTTCTCCTGTGTTTATCCATATAAGACAGAAGCAAATCTACTAGTAGTAGATAAATTCTCCCCAAGCATGCCACAGACTGAAATCGATTTGTCCAAGATTAAGATTCCTGAAAACATAAAACTAGCCGATGATTCTTTCTATACTACAAGTGAGATAGATGTTTTATTGGGTTCTAATGTCTATTTTCAGAGCATGTTGGCGCAACCTGAGGAGCTGATGAACCCTGATGCCACACCCTGCTTCATCCACACACAGTTTGGTTACATTGCTGGCGGTGACGTCCCATCTTCACTTCTCAAGCAACCTGCTGTTACTTTTTTCTGTCAAGAATGTCAAACTGATATAAGTGATACTATGTCCAAATTTTGGCAAACAGAAAAGGTGCCTGAAATATATGCGGAACACACGTCTGAGCATCAACAGTGCGAAAAATTATTCACTGAAACTGTCAAACTAGAAAACAATCAATTTACAGTTTCTTTGCCTTTAAAAATTCCCATATATGATGTAAATAATGCTTTGGGGGATTCATCTGGTCTAGCTCTCAGGCAATATCTTAATCTTGAAAAACGATTTCAAAAGAATCCAAAGTTGTATGGGGATTACAAGGATTTTATACATTAATATCTTGACTTAGGTCATGGATCATATGTTGACGTTTCTTCATATGATCTATCAAAGGATCCAGTTTATTTCTTAACGGTCGGCGACGGGAGGAAGCGGCGGGATCGCGAAGGGATTCACGTGTCTTCGTGGGCGCTTTTGAGCAGCGGGAGCGGGAGAAGTCGGAGGAGCCGGGACTACAGACTCCTTGTAGATCTGTATCAAGTGGTCCGGCTCCTCTACTTCCAGGTCGTCTGTTTTAATTTGGCCCTCGGTCTGCGTAGCTTTGGCTACGAGCTTCACCCGATACTGGGCCAAATTCAGCCGACTCTTGATAGCCGTCGACATCGGCTTGTTTGGTTTGTTTGTTGTTTGTTTGGCAAAGTCGACTGGGGAGGGAAACTGCCTCCCAAGGAAGAACGCCGGAAAAATGTCGACTGCCTTCTTTACGAACTCCTTTATCTCCCGCTCCAGCTGTTCGGTGCGCAGAACGCACGCCAGCGCAAATCTGACTATTTGTCGCTGGGGCTCTAAGATCGCGTGCACTACCTCGGACGCCGCCACTTGTGTTTTGGCGGCGACCTGCCGCCTTGATGAACTTTTAAAATAAAATTCAGGATCGCACGATGCGTATCCAATCGCGCGATCCTGAATCAAGTAGTCCCGGGCCGCACCTAACACCCG
>JALPQI010030748.1:0-118899 GCA_025490895.1 Thaumatotibia leucotreta | reverse complement strand
TTAGTGTCGTGACTGAGAACCGTATCCGGACTACGGCTGCCACGAATAAATCTATAACCTATCAACATATATCAGTGGCGATTCGGTCCCGAGAATATAAAAATCCACTTTTTTTCACGGCCATTAAGCTTCGGTGTAGGTTAACCACATATTATTTATTCGAGTAATCTATCGGTCCAATTAAGTGTAGTTATGGCGGCACTAATAATTGTTCTTATTACTGGTAACACGCTTCAGTGACGAGATCCGGCCAACTTTATTTTGCACTCGTCAAATTTATTTCATTGTAAATTCTTCCTTATGTTAAGCTGCATGAAATATACAATAATTAAGTATGCTTATATTTAAGTTAATCAATAATAAGCCGTAAATTTTTAACGAGTACCTAACGGAAAACTAAACTCGTAAAACGTAGCTGTCAAATATTAATTTAAAACGAGCACTAATTGTAATAAAGTAAGTACTTTATATTGTAACCTGTCAACTATCAATTAAAAATGAATACGAACAGTCTTGAAATACGCTTAAATTTGGAACGTGTCAAATGTCAATTTAAAAAACAAACACGAAATAGTGTTGGAGTGTTCAAATTTGGAACGTTTGCTCAAAGTTGGGCGTGTTCAGAAACGCGTGAAAATCTATTTTCAATGGCCACTATCGGACGGAGCAGGCTAAGGCTTTACGCCCAAAGTTGTGTCCTCGATGCTCTTAAACCGTCGCTTAGTTCAACGCTAAGCAAATTTTAATATTCAATTGAGCTTTCGAGCGGTTAAACGTTTCAACGAATTGGAGGTTGATTGCATGGAAATTATATTCAAGGACCGTTCTTGCACACGACTTTCACTATTAATCACTCCTTTCTATAAGAAAAACCCTTGCATTAGAAAAAAGGCAAAAACCTGACTTGTAATTAATACGGGTTAATAAAGCGATTTGATTGTACATGCAATACGTATTTAGTTTAATTTTATCTATGGAAAGTCACGTTCAAAACTAGCTGTCGGAACGTTTTAAACTGTTAAGTTGGCAACTTTGGAAGTGTGTTAGCTCACACGGAGTGGACGCAAATGGCTTCTAAACTCAAACCAAATTTGAATTGATATAGATTCTACAGCCGTTGTTGGGCAGTGACAAACTTTACCGGTATAAAACAATATGTAAACACATAATAATTATGCTTATTTAAAATGGTTAGCAAGTTCAAATGAAACACGTTAAACAGTAAATTAAACCCAGTGTTGCCAGCAGGGGCGTGTCAACACCTCCCGCAGTCAACGGGGTCAATTTCTCATAAATCATAAAGTTTAAAACAAACACGAAAATCCAGCGAACGCTGATAATCACATAATAATTACCCGATCGAATGTGCCGGCCATTACGGACCCTGGCGGAAAGTTCCCAACTTCTAACGTGCTACCGAATCGGTAATTTGGGGAACCGATAACTTTTTAGGACGTCGCGTCACTAGCGGTTACCAACATAATAACAATAAGTAATTTGTTTTGAACTGTTCGGTTTTCAAATTTATTCTCGCTTGTAGAGCTCTTGTTGTGAAGGTAATATGCATCTGCGCGCCATCTGCCGGCGAGCGGCTGCATTAAACTAGTGCAATTTCAGTTTATTCTAGATTGAAGGAAATGAGACGTGCCACTATGAAGCGGCCATAATTGAATGCATCAAACACACACATTTATGAAATTACAATGACAGAGACTGGGGCTTAATTTACGACGCAATTATTAGTATTATTACAAGCGCATTCCGGTAAAAATCACCGGAGCCACTTAGAAAGCGGCTGAAAAACTAAATAGCCGTTTAAGAGTGTTTACTCCGAAGTCGAAAAAAGGGGGGAATATTTCGGTATGCGCGCAACAATGTGCGCGTAACGCCATCTGTCGGCGAGCGGCCGGGCTAGGCAGGGGTCAAGAAATTATGCCTCGCGGAATGTCGCCGCCGGCGGGGCCTTTGAAGGGTTCCGACGAAGCAATCAGGCCTCTTTAAGGGCATATTTATGATTATAATACCGTGTCTCATTATATACTTTATGATTTTATACCGAACAGTAATTGTAATTGCTTACGAGTGCGAGCGAGAGCCCTAATCCGCGTAAATTCGAAGATAATTACGACATTACGTCTTAATTCAGGTAGTTTTATTTGTGTTTAAATTAACTTTCGGTTCTATAAAATGCCCTTCGGCTACAAACGAAGAATTATATTTTCTTTTATTGCGAATTAAGGACAGTTAATTATTAAAAGATAAAAAATAATTATGTTTAATTTGTTTTAGGCGTCGTATTCAAAGAATTAACGTTTAATGGAATCCGTAACGACTACTCGCACATTCCATAATATATCTTGTTCAACAAATGCGTTGTTCTATTTTGTATCTTAAGATCACATTGCACCTTAAATATTAGGTATGACTAGTGCCAAGTCGAAATTGAGATAATTCCATTCCTGCATAAACCCTATACAGTCTAAATATTGTTTTTAAATTACAATAAAGAGTATAGGTATATTTTGAGTGTGTATATATTTTAGACCTTGTTTCAATGACATACTAAGGTAAAAGATGTGAAAAGTACTAAATCACATAT
Source organism: Thaumatotibia leucotreta (assembly GCA_025490895.1). NCBI lineage: Eukaryota > Metazoa > Arthropoda > Insecta > Lepidoptera > Tortricidae > Thaumatotibia > Thaumatotibia leucotreta. The sequence continues at coordinate 116,300 of JALPQI010030748.1, read as the reverse complement.
TTGTAATTATGTGAGAACAAGTCGCTCTTGTAAAATGCCCTGTAAGTCCAACAATAAAATTCATGTTTCCTGTGACCGAACCATGAGATGCTTAGTTTAGTTACTAAAATAGCAATCAATTAAACTATCACGCCATCTACATTTCAGCGTCGGCAACTGACAGCTTACGCTCAAATGTCACCAGTTTACAGTTGTTTCGCCGTTCTGCCAGGAATAGACAAACGTTTAATTCCTAGAGGTGCACAATTAATTGTAGAGGATAATCCAGGAATAATATTATTGTTTTAGGTCTTACTTGTTTCATTACTATAAAATGAAATTTCAATACAATATATTTAATCTTGGTAACTTAGGTCATTCATACTTAGCAAAATTAAAACCTTTATTTTTTTTTGTAAAATATTTCAAAGTCAAAGTCAAATAATTATTTATTCAAATTGGAATAGCAGCAAACTCTTTTGAATCGTCTAGGTATTAAAACTACTTCCGGTTCTAACCCTACACCGCTGACCCAAGAATAACCGGTAAGAAACTTGGCGGGAATTATTTTTTCAAACAATCATGGTACATCTTACAACTAACATGCATTCAGTTTGAGTCTAAAACTTACCTTTTAGAAACCAAAGTGCCCAAATATATACCATTATCTACATTGAGCCGAACAAATTTTTGGTCATTTTGACTGCTACAAAGTATATTACGCGGACTGTACTTACGAAATGCACTACACGTGCAACTTACATGACAAATGATAGGTTATTTTCTGTCAAAAAATGTATACGAGTATGAAAAGTATGCTTTTATGTTTTGAATTGTATTTTGATCGGAGCATTGAAAAACACATAGGTATTAAAAAACCTATATCAACATGCTAACATGTTATAAATGTAAGCGAAATGAATTTATCGCCCAGCTAAATTGCAATAATTTAGCGCATCTTATTTTAGTTTGTTTGTAATTTCAGTTGCTGTTAAACTAATTGTACTGAGGCCGACGCCAGAGTTTATTTATTAGTCATAAAATTGTTTTTAATACCTACAAATTCGGCGCGAATGTAAACTATGGGAATGTTAACAAAATTGGTTAACATCATCGATATATTCAACCGGAAGCCTGCTTTCCGCTATCAGAAACCTGTCCGGAATAAATTAATGACGTGTTTGGAAGACTAATCTAAAAATTTGCTAGATCTGATAAAATAATATTAAGTATCTAAACAACTAAAGCACAATTCTTGACAAAACAGTAGCCTTTTCTATAAAATATCCATAAATAAAACCCATCCCATTTTATTTCCTCTTTTATTGAGTTCACACGTCGATCGACAGGCATTTTTACAAACAAAGTCGAACTGTGGTGTATTTATACGATTTATTTAATTTTATTGATACAACTGTAGCACGCGATGGCGGAACGGTAGGGACGTGGAATGGAACGCATTTTCCACGTGAACACTAGTAGCGAAACAATCACTAGATGTCACTTAAAATGTTTATTGAAAATTGAATTCCCGAAAATCATTATCATAATCTGTGACAGTATAAGCAACAGGGTATAAATTTAAATCCTTATTGCTGTAATTTATTTAGTTTTAATTTGAAAATTTATTTTAGTTTTAATTCTATTTTTATTATTATTTGTACCGTTTAATAAATATATTCCCAATTGATTTAAATCCTGAAATGATTTAAATCCTGAAATATAGGTAAAGATATAGGTAGTACCATTTCCTTTACTTCATTGATCATACCATCTTATTAAGTAAACCCAAAATACGGGCTTACTCAACATCAAACGATTTAGAATTGTCGCTACCTACGCCGCTTTTAGTATTCTTATTTTTTCGGGAGACAATAAACAATATCGAAATGTGAATCAATAAATTGTAGCAAAGCCGCTAAAAAGCGATAAAAAGGGCATTCTCATTATGTTATTCGCGTTATTAGCGGCCGGCAATTATTCGAATAAAGCCGAGTCGTCGTAAACGCGTCGACTCGTTCGTCACCGCCCACGCACGATCGCTTTCGACTCGAATTCGCGATTATCGAAAAACAACATAAAATTAACCATAACTCCGGTCTCCAAATTATCTAAATTAAACTTTAAAGGTAAAGCAAGAAGAACGTTGGCACACGTACAAGTAAATTGCAATGATCGGATTAGTTTTTTGGAATTTTCAAATCATTCGGATGCCAACTGATTAAGCGTGCTCATAAATAGAAGCCAATAAATGACTTCTACATTTTTGAGATATTTTATTCGATTTAATGATGAGTTTCTCAGTATTTTACTCGTATCTGGCTAATCAATCTTTTAGAAAATTTTAGTTGATGTTGGTAGCAGAACAGTAGATTGCCAGAATCTGACATTTATCAGTCACCAATCGAGAAACGAAACGCAACTTTCGCGCGCGAACGGCCATCTTGTTTACATCTAAACAGTAAAGTTTAATATGAATTTAAGTGCATCGTGACATATTATTCCTTCAAATTAATTACTCGAGTTTCCTCCGCGTATAACTCAGGCATCTGTCCGGCAAGACGGCATGTTTAACATGTCACTACGTCGCGATTTGTGGTCGCCATTTTATATCTCCTTGCATAATTAGTAAAGATTAATGCGGCTTGGGAGCGAGGCGTTGTTCCACAGTGAATTAGGGTTTATCCGACCGTTGATGAACTAGAACTGTTTCTCTATTAATAGAGTTAATTGTCATGTTTATTCAAAGCACTTAAGAGTATTATGGGCAGCGAATAACTGCTAGTTAGGTTACGCGTTTAGTTAAGTGGTTAAGCTATATCTTTAAATCTAATCTTGTAATTACACCCTTGACGGGTAAAATGTCAATGCTGCTGTATTTTTTTGCCGGTTCGATTACATTGACAATACAAAACTTCAAAGTATTGACTTAGTCTATTTGCCATAAACAAGGTTTTTTTTTCACGGTAATAATTTTAAACAATAAAGTGGCGTTCACACGCGGCTCGCGTGTTGCTGCGCTATCCATAGCGCAATCAATAAACGCCTATCGATGCTTTAATAACTGGCGAGACTGAAATATTACGGTTGCCAGTGATTAAATTAAGAAAAACCACGATATTGCAAATACTGGGGCAGTAGCCGTGTAATCGTTCACAGCAACTGTAGTTTATTAATTATCTGCTAGTGATACGAGTATTATTATTATTACTTGTAATGTACACATCTTCAAATACATCAAATAAAATAAATGAAATTAAAAAACATTAGTTATAGGTTTCAATCGTGGTGCGTTTGTCCTACCGCGCTAGTCATTTAAAATTTGCCACACGCATTTTATAATACGTAAGTACAAAATACCCGAAACGTAGCAAAATCATCAATATCCTTTTTCCCTTTTCGTCTCGTGCACCGCATGCATCAACGAATTACCAAAGCCGAGGCGTCTAACTGCGTTAGTACCTGAATTCGGTTATTTCGTTAAAAAACTTTGGTATCGTTAAAAGTTTCGGATCGGCCCCCAGGGCCGCCCCACTCGGGCATTGACTGAAGCGATTGTAACGGAAATTTCACATTTTCTCGAACTTTGAACATGTGTTAAAAGCTTTAACGTTTTGGATAAAAAACGGTAGGTAAATGAGAAACGCAGTCCCAATTCTATTAACATGTGACGCTTTAAATATTAGTTTTAAACACTTTTACTTACAAAAAATGGTTTTCAAAATGGCTACTCTCTTTAAATGTTGTAGTTAAAAATACAAAATTTATTAATGAATTTCTTCTATCATCAGTCTGGATCGTTTTTCTTCCTAGTAACATTTTTTATTTAAAAATGGAAACATAACGTAGACGTGCCAGAGCTGGCGCACTTGCAGTTGTAAATTGATTATCGAATCTAGTTAGGAACTACGGCGCACGGGGATTTTTGAGCTAAACGCGTTACCGGTAGTTGTAGCTGGCTGGTTTTATTTAAATTACGAATGATATTGTCTCTGGTGACTTTTTTTTCGATCCGATGTTGTCAGCCAGTTTTGGGACGTTTCTTTTTACGTTTTTGGCAGTTAGTCGAAATTGTGTTCAGTCGCTACGACTGTTTTATTTTCTACACCCGGTTGTGCAGAGTAAAATTACGTAGATTTCTAAAAACCGGCACCATAATCTACAATCTGTGCAAATACCTAGGAATATTACAACGAAAACATAATCTAATCTTGATCCATTATTGTACTTGTTCTGTTAGTTTTTGTACTGTTATAAAAAATTTAATGCCACCGGCCCCTAGCGAGCCGAATGTCCTCTAGTTTTATTACACCTATAATACGAGAGAAAGCACCATCAAATTGTATTTAGCGTTTGTGTTGCAACATTCTGTAACCACGGATCCAAGTGAAGAACTGATCGCGTTTTGTAAGCTATTAAATTAAACGGGACGCATCGAAGCTCAACGGAGTTCTTAAAAAGGCGCGAAGATAAAAATGAATTGGCGCTCGAACTGACAGTTTTGTTTTTTTTTACGCAAAGGCGATGCGCATAGTGCCATAACTGTCAACTGCCGAACAGCCGGTTACTTGCACATCACTCAGCCTCTTGGAATCAATTGTGGTCGCTGCCCCCGGCCGCACGCGATACCGATCAACCGACCCTACGCACGCAACGTCGATACGCCGACGAGTCCGACAAAGGAAACATGCCAACCGAAACGGGAAACCGAATCTCCGTGTCTAAGCCTTACTATACACTTCCTGTAATTTCTGTGTTAGAGCGACGATTACTGGTCGTCGCACGCAGATTCTCTTTTGTTTTCTTTCGGAAATATACGTTTGGCTACGGGTCAAATATGCTTGTAGATTTTACGTGACAGAGGAAATTAATAGGGCCATGATACTCGGACTAAGATGGACATGACATCAGAAAACGGCCCGAGGTCCCGAATAATGAGACAAGCATTGACCTAGATAGCTTTAATGCACTATCTCGAACAATGTATTTAATTTAGTGTTTAAAATTAAAATAGAATGTTCGAGAAATCGTGATTGCACGTGTTCCATTTGTACTTTTCAGCAGTAACATTTAACACCTAATTTTAGCGTCGGGGTTCGTTTATGCAACTATTTCTTTTGCATTGAATTAACAATTCAAATGCGGCATTTTTTCCGCACCGGGCAACACTTTCGAGCGGCCGTGACGTCCGCGCGGACGCCGCGATGCAAATGAGATCGATCGCACGTGACTCCCGCACTTCTCACCCCTTTCTTACAACTACCCCCACGATCTCGATCCGTTCAATTCCACTAAAACTAAATTACTAACGAATACGAAACACTTTTTCACTGTGTCATGGTGACACGATAATTTAGGGCACCGCCTCCCCTTTAGTTTCCAAAGTCTCTGAATATTCATACGGCAATAATCAATAACAGTTACAAAGAAATAGTTTTCGCGTGCGTGCACGCGATACTGTGTCGCATAAACAAATATATCACCTTTTTATATTATACCAGAATTATGGAATTATTGCTCGAATTTACACTCAGCCTTTGTCCCCCGCGGTCAGCGGCAATCAAACACTATCCGATAAATAAGCCTTCCGTGACCGGACGGCATTAATTGAGACCTCCTTTTTTAATTTTAAATATCCATCAAAAATGCACATCATAACGACTGGTAATAAAAGAGATCATAATCGGCCCATGCTTTATAGTCTTACGCCGAGATAAGGGTTCAGGCGGTCGATAACTACCTAAATGATTGTAATTGAAGCGGCCGCCATCTTGATTTGGCCATGCACAAGATGGCGCGATGCAGTTGACAGTCGCACAGTTTAAGACACGTATCGGTAATTGTGTCTGTGCCGTATGCGGAATAATAAAATAATCCGAGAAGATCAAAGGCGAAATATACGTGTTTTGAAATTTATTGGCCTCGCAGCGATGTCGAAGAGTGATTCCGAAACAAACAGATTGGCGGCACGACTGAGCGCGACACGACGCACATCCTAATTCGGCCGTAATCGTAATTGACATGACGGAAAATTTTAAACGCGAATTGTAATGTTTTAAACATAATTTCAATGTCGCGTAACACAACGACCGCGATGGTAATTTGCTGTATTTAAAAATAGATTTTATCGCAACTATTGTTATTTATATTTGGCGGGAATCGACCATAAATTAGCCTCTTATTTTTCTTTTTCGTGTAAAACCTGGTTTAGAGAGTCTCACATTAGGCGAACATTAAAAAGTAAATGCAGCAATTATAACTCCGTATCACGTATTTGGAGTTATTGTACGTTTACGAGTTGAAACTTGAGACATTATGGCTATGTTAGATTATAATCTAAAAACCGGCGGCCATATTTATGAATTTATTTAGATCACGTTCGCTTAGTCATAAGTCGTTAGGAGACTGTGAATGGTAAAAAACTCTATAGAAGGACATAGTCATTTCGTGGTCTTGTTACGTGTATCTGGCACGTGAGAAAAAAAACACGATTTCCATTGCGATTGATGAAACACACTAGTAAATAATTGCTTTGTTGCCTGGTAAATCACAGCTTTATTCTGTCATGAAACTTCGAAAATAACAATGAAAGTGCAGTTTGCCGGCTGATTGAAACACGATCCAAAATAAACACGCGTATTCGGGAAACGATTTTCACCATATTGTCGGTTTGGGAATAAAACTTAAGGACGTAATTAATTCTTTGTGATCTTGGGAATTAATACGCGAGTCCTCGAGCCGTTCTTGGAGTCATTAAATACCGCAGAGCAAATAATACATTGTTTCCCGAAACTCAGACGGAAGTTATATTTACCTAACGTTTTTAACTCGACCATATGACTGTAACGAAGTATGCATTTCAAAATGGTGTTTCATAACGATCAACAGCAAAATCGGCCACTTTTCTCCGCTCGTTGGCTGCGCAAACGACAGTCGCTGGTCACTCACATAAGTCCGTTGAAACATAAAAGCAAATTATCCGAAAGCGTTCGCGAACGTTCACCCTCCTTCAAAACTAATTAGACGCTTTAATTAAACTAATGCTAAGTATAAATCAGCATCTAAATAGTATCATTTCATTGTGCGTCCAGAGACAATATGTTGACAGGATGAACGGCCACAATATGGCGGTTTTCGCGCGTATTTCTCCTTGTTTATGGTTGCGCCCGCGACGGTTTTGGATTACGGGCTTAGGCGATGAGTGCTCGTTCCCATTCAGTGATTATCTTTAAAGCGCTATTCATTTAGCTGCATTTTAATGACTCGCCTAATTTCAATTGTACCAAATATAACTTTAGAATTTATTACTTGGCAAGCGACGTTGAATCGTCGCACAGCTTGTAACACTTTAGTAGCAATTAAAACATGCGGGAGATCATAGTTTGAGTATGTCTTGTATGAGTTGTATGTAAATGGTCGTGATCGAACAAATGCCGATCAGCGATCACGCAATCAATCTTGGTCACGCGATGTGTACTTGGATGTGTACGATCTATGTTAAGAACCACTTAGTGCACTGCCATAATGATCGTCAAACAATAAATTTGTTGAAGTAACATTATAAAATGACACGGTTCTGAAATAATTACATGTTGTCTTAATTAGAAAGGTTAAGCGTTCTTACAGCTCTGATGCAGTTATTTCAAAAGTCCGATCCATACCATAGGTATTAATTAATTTTGACGCTTATTACGTGTAAATGAAATATGCATGCAATTTATTAATATTAGCTTCCATAGGTCGAATTACCAAGTTAAAACTTGACGAATGATATTGACTTCAAAACATACTACTGTTCATATCGTTTATAAAGTTATGTGGAACTTACTTTTTGCTCACCAAGCTAATCTCATGTTCCAGTGGGCTCAAAGGACGGCAACATGGGCCCTGGCTTCGGGCGAGAGGGAGAAGGAGATGAGAGACTAGCACACATCCTCACGGAAGCCTCACACCTCATGAAGCCTGGTCAGAACGATGACTCCCGCAGCAACGATGACTCCAACTCACCGAGGACGCAGTGCATGTCACCATTCTCGAATAAGGTAGGTACAGTATCTTGGGACTAGGTGACTCAAAGCCAAAGTCTGTGGGTTAAGTGTTTAAGTCAATTAGACAAATGGATCTAAAATAAATTGTGTTGAAAGACAAATCTGTTCCGTGGAATGAAGTTACCGAACCAACATATATTTTTCCCTTCAAATCCTAATTGTATTTTTGAAAATCTTTCAAATAGAAAACTGTTGCACTTTTTAAAATCTTGGAAGACGGGAGCTTCTTATAGTCCTAGAGTATATTCATTATTACAAAGCTATTCATTGGAACATTAACCTGCAGCTCCAGCAATGGGAATGGGATGGATGAGCACAGCAGATGCTCGATAGCCCGTTCGAGTGCGATCGAGCATCCCTCCATAACATAACATATCCATTACTCAAAATCAAATTGTCCACATTCCAGGATTCGAGTCAAAACAGAAGACTGAAAAAATACGAGAACGATGACATCCCTCAGGAGAAGGTGGTGCGCATCTACCAGGAGGAGCTCGCCAAGATCATGACCAGAAGGGTGGACGACATGCGCCACAGCCGCGACGGGTTCCCTGGGTATGTAGCTATGCCTTCCAGTAAATCTTCAAGTAAAGAACCATGCCCAATTTTGTATGGAACTTAACCCCAAAGTCAACATAGTTAAGAGATGTAGCTCTTTCACGCTGACATAATTATATATCTCAGTTCTGCAATAGAATTCGATTTCATGCCTGTAGAATGAAATTAAGTACATTTTAAAGACCTATTTTTAATAACAATGACTCAATTGTCATGATTGCTCGTGTTGGGGTAATTTTGACGCATGGTTCTTTAGCAATTTAGAAATATATTCCAAACAGAGCTGTACCTAATATGAGACAGCACTTTTTTATTAGGGTTCCGTAGCCAAAATGGCAAAAACGGAACCCTTATAGATTCGTCATGTCCGTCTGTCCGTCTGTCCGTCTGTCCGTCTGTCACAGCCAATTTACTCGGAAACTATAAATGTTACAGTAACGAAATTTGGTAAGGATATGTGTTGTATGAACCGCTACAGGAATGTGATACTAAATTGTAAAAAAAACCATTGGGGTGGGGGCCCTCCATACATGTAACTGAGGGATAGAATTTTTTTTTAGTTGTACATAAGCGTGTGGGGTATTAATAGAAAGGTCTTTGAAAATGACATGAAGGTTTATACATCACATTTTTATTTAAGCAAATCGTTTTCGAGATATCAGGTCTCAAAGTCTGAAAAATGTGTCCCCCCCCCCTCTATTTTTTAAACTACGCGATATAAAATTCTGAAAAAAATATATGTTATGCACATTAATAAACTCTATCAACGATTTTTGGTTTGATAAAATTATCTCCTATAGTTTTTGAGGTAGGCTGATTTAATTGTATTTTTTTAATAATAAATTGATAATGGTACGGAACCCTTTGCGCGCGAGTCCGACTCGCACTTGGCCGGTTTTGTTATTATTTGAACGTCGTGAGACTCGTGAGCTAAATTTAGTAATGAAACGAATGAATAAACAATCTTATCTTGAAATGGTGCGCTTGTCAAACCAAATATTAAACGATAAATATGATAATGGTATGATGATCGAGAGCAGCAAGTCTAAAACTAACATCCAGAATGTTTCCTCCTTTTTTCAGCGGCGGCATGCCACCACACATGGAGCGGCCTCCGGAAGACCTTCGCATGGCTTTAGAGGCGTACCACCGAGAACTGGCCAAGATACAGCCTGGCGGCAACATTCCCAATCTCCACAACATCCCTGGAATGCCACCCTTCCCGAACTTGCTCGCCTTGCAACAGCAGGCCATGCAAGCACAGAACCAACACATCAACGGCTCTGGAGCAATACAGGACTTATCCCTCCCTAAAGACAAGAACGCTAAGATAAACGGCATCACCGATAACGATAAGGATAAACCAATGGACGCTGAAGAGGCTATAAGGCACGCGGGAAGCGCGTTTTCGCTCGTCAGGCCGAAGCTGGAGCCAGGGCAACAATCCACCGGCTCGTCGGCTTCTAGTCCGCTCGGGAACGCCCTCTTACCGCCCGCCATCACTCCCAACGAGGACTACAGCAGTTCCGCCGCAGCCAGTCCGCTGCAACGCATGGCTTCCATTACAAATAGTCTGATCTCGCAACCATCTAACCCCACGCACCACGCGCCGCCGCAGCGCTCAATGAAGGCCGTCCTCCCGCCAATAACGCAACAACAGTTCGATCTCTTTAATAACCTAAATACTGAGGACATTGTCAGAAGAGTAAAGGAGGCGCTAAGTCAATATTCCATCAGTCAAAGACTATTCGGGGAGTCCGTGTTAGGGTTGTCACAAGGCTCCGTCAGTGATCTGCTCGCGAGGCCAAAGCCGTGGCATATGCTGACGCAGAAAGGTAGAGAACCGTTCATTAGGATGAAGATGTTCTTGGAAGACGATAACGCGGTCCATAAGCTAGTTGCGTCTCAATACAAGATCGCGCCGGAGAAGCTGATGAGGACAGGAAACTATAGCGGAGCACCTCGTAAGTATTCCTATATTTCTTCATTTATAAACTAAACACACCTAACGACCATAATATTTTAAACCTTCAAGCTTGAAAGACCAAGGTTTCTGTTAATAAATTAGTAACCTTTGATAATTATTTCTCTGACACAAATTTCACTCACTTTACCGACTTAAAATCTATCAAACATCCGGTTCTTGTATTTAGAATCTATCAAAAAGACGGATTGTCTTGAAAACTGTGACGTGATATAACTACCATTACCTTGTCTTTATAAGTGTGACGTGTTAACCAGATCTTTCCTTCTATTCCAGCATGTCCGCCAAACATGAGCAAGCCGATGCCGCCGACGCAGAAGATGATCTCGGACGCGACGTCGCTGCTGAGCAAGATGCAGCAGGAGCAGCTGCTGGGCGGCGCGGCGCACCTGGCGCACCTGGCGCCGCCCGCCGGCCTGCTGCTCACGCCGCCCGGCTTCCCCCCGCACCACGCCGTCACCCTCCCCCCCCTCGAGCACAAGGACCGCAAGCCCGTGTCGCACGCGCCGCCCGCCATGCGGCCGCTCCACCAGCACATCTCCCCCAGCGTCTACGAGATGGCCGCCCTCACGCAGGACCTCGACACGCAGACCATCACCACGAAGATCAAGGAGGCGCTCCTGGCTAACAACATCGGCCAGAAGATCTTCGGGGAGGCCGTGCTCGGGCTCTCTCAGGGATCCGTCAGCGAGCTCCTGTCGAAACCGAAACCCTGGCACATGTTGAGCATTAAAGGTAGAGAACCGTTCATCCGCATGCAGCTGTGGTTGAGCGACGCGCACAACATCGACCGCCTGCAGGCGCTAAAGAACGAGAGACGAGAAGCGAACAAGCGACGGCGATCGAGCGGCCCCGGGCAGGACAACTCCTCCGACACGTCCTCCAACGACACGTCCGAGTTTTACCATTCGAGCTCGCCCGGACCCGCGACGGGCGCGCCCTCGGCTAAAAAGCAACGGGTTCTCTTCTCCGAGGAACAGAAGGAGGCCCTCCGGCTCGCCTTCGCCCTAGACCCCTACCCGAACATGCCCACCATCGAATTCCTGGCGGCGGAGCTGGGGCTCTCGACGCGAACCATCACCAACTGGTTCCACAACCACAGAATGAGGCTAAAACAGCAGGCGCCGCACGGCCTGCCCGCGGAGCCGCCGGCGAGGGAGGCCTCCGCGCCCTTCGACCCCGTGCAGTTCCGTCTGCTCCTCAACCAGAGGCTGCTCGAGCTGCAGAAGGAGCGCATGGGCCTAGCGGGGGTGCCGCTCCCCTACCCTCCGTACTTCGCCGCCAACTCGAATCTGGCGGCTCTGATCGGGCGCGGATTGCTTCCTCCCGAGGAAGCCAAAGACCAAGCGTCGGGTCTCGACTTATCGATGCCGCTGAAGCGAGAGCCCGACGCGGACGATTTCGAGGACGACGACGTCGAAAGTAACTTAGGGTCGGAGGACTCGATGGACGACGGGGAGTCGAAGACGGAGCCGAAGGCGGCGTCGACGCCGGCGCGGTCGAGCCGCCGCAAGCCCGCGGCGCCGCAGTGGGTGAACCCCGACTGGCAGGACGAGAAGCCGCGCAACCCCGACGAGGTCATCATCAACGGCGTGTGCGTGATGCGCGGCGACGACTTCCGGCGCGAGGCGGAGGAGACGGTGCGAGTGGAGCCGTCGCCGGTGCCGCGGGACGGCTCGCCGGCGGCCCGGGAGCCGTCGCGCACGCCACACACGCCACACACGCCACACACGCCGCACACGCCGCACACGCCGCACACGCCACACACGCCGCCCGAGGTCCTCCCCGAGGACAAGATAAAGGCCGAGGCGGACGACGACCGGTGGGAATACTAGTGTGATAGACTGTCCGATGTTAGCGGGCGAGTCCCGTAGTGTAGCGCCCGTACTGAGCTAGATCATATCAAGTTGGACGGTTATTTATTAATTAGTTAAGGGCTCCATGCGATGGAGAGGCGGGCGTAGGCGCGAGTGCAAATATTATTGTGTAGTTAAATGTACTGTTCTGTTATAATTACGTTGTAAGGCCAAAGACTTTGTACATAGACCCTGTTAGCCGTCTCGTGATATGCCAGGCATACGCCCCGCCGCGGGCGACAAACTTACGATACAAATTATGCATTTTGCTTTAATTTTTAATTTATAGACAAAGTACCCTGACTAGGTACAAATATCTGAGTATTTTTACTTCGTTTTTAATATTTGAAATCGATTATTGTAAATAAATATACCAAATATGTATCGGATAGGAGCGAGTGTACATATAGAGTAGTGGGTTTTGTAAGATACCGTGGAGTGGCTAGCGAGGTTCATTATTGTTAAAGAAATTTGAAGTGCAATCTGAAGTAAATTTAAGCTATGATCGAAACTGAATCCCAGTTGAAAGTATTATTACGTTTATATGAACCGGTGAGGTTATAAATATTATAATTCGGTTACATAAGATTACTTTAAATTATGAATGTTTTATTTTTTACTGTATGTTTTCTATACATTATTTTATACGAGGCGCGACGCTCAAGTTTGTGATTTGCGATAGTTAGCTGTCATTTTACTTTTTAATTTCCATAGACAATAGTTCTCAGCGTAGAGCAACTTTTTTAACGACTTTAGAGAACGTACAAATTAAAACGAATACGATTAAGCAAATAATGTATTGCTTGCGGTTATAGTTTTATTTTATTTTAGCAATAAATTTGCTTTTAATCTTATTTCACTTTTTTGTTTTATTTTTTATTTTCCCGTTCCTATGATTTCCTTAGTATATAGTATTAAATGATAAATGTATATTTAAAGGAACCATACTCCTTGCATCACAGTGTAAATAGGTAATTTGAGTTATTATTGTAAATACTGAAATGCCACATAGTTAGTAAAGATACCGTTAAGTAGGTAAATAGTCGCCAGCGCGCGAGTAGCGAACGGCAGGTTCAATCATGATAATCAAAATTAATGTCTCTATAAAATGTATCCGACAAATGTATTGAAATTATCTCGGATATAGTTCTAGGCCCCAGGTTTTCGAAATTCAAAAATATAACGGTTTGAAGAATCTCGTTTACGGCATGTCTTAACGTTCAGTTTTAGTATTACCAAATTTCATACATATCGATGTTATATATAAACCAATAAGTTAGGTAATAAGTGATAGCATATAATAGTCAATATTAAACTTACAGCTGTGTAACAGTTACAAGGAAACATTTTAATCTCGACACTGAAACATACAGATTTTGGTAAAGTTGAATTTTTCAGAACGTTTTATACCTACATGTGCAAATGCGAGTGTAGTTATTACTTTAATTACTTTTTAAAATAATTTATAGCTTTTGCTTTGAATATCGACTATATATTGTTACTTATTCAATATTCTCATTTTCCGGGCTATTGATCGATACGTAATGCATTAAATACATTATAATAATTAAAAATACGATCCCAAAAATATCTAAAACGTTCCCTGTAAAACCATAGACATTTTATTTATCTGTCAAAGAACGCAAATTATTTCAATAAATCTGCTAGCTAGTCAGTAGAAAAAGACGGCAAATCCTAAATTTGTAGGCGTGAATGTAGGCTACACATAGAAAAAAAATATTTGCCGCCTTTTTCTAGACACAAGCTGATTAGCCATTTATTACATTCCTACAATTCATTTAATACATTAAAAAAACAATTATTTTGTCTATACCGACACAACTTCTTAACGGATGCGGGCTGTAGCCGCGATAGCGCTGTTTTTGGCGATTGTTGAGTTTATAATTTTCCCGCCAAACCGAGTATCGTGGTGCCGCCATCTTGTATTCTCTTGTTGCGTTAATGTTTGCAGAATAGCGAATAACAATGTAAATAAGTAACGTAGCGAATAGATTATTATACGTTATCTCAATTAATAATAATGAATAGTGATTAAATAGCAGTAATTATTATTGTTCATATCATATTAATAATAATGATGCTGAAACCATTGTCTTCTTTCTGAACAATTTCTAAAGTTATTAAATTTAAAAATAAAGAAATTGCTAATCAGTCGCTGTTTTATTTGACTATGTGTATCTGCAATATCTACATGTATCTACTGATTCACCACTTCGGTGTCATCTCGACATAATGTTGGAAAAATCTAAGAACAGTAGGCCTAGATAAGATGCCACTCTGTAATCGTGTAATAAATGTATGAGAATGACAGAGTCGAACGAAAAATCACGTGACCATTTCAATACATTATTATGGTCACGTGACTTATCGCTTATCGTATACGATTGCAGAATAGAATCTTATGATTGGCACGACAGTATGTCGGTGCGAGATAAACTTTTCGTCTTTGATTAACTATGTTAACAAAAGAGGGACGGATACCGAGTGGTCATTCTCGCCCGCGAGATACTCTCGCACAATACTTGTGCTAGGGGGTCAGCATTTGCTTGGTATTTGCTTTTCCTTTTTATCTGCAGTCTCAATGCCTGTTAAAACCAGTTGGCAAGCTTAGTATTAGTAGCAACTCTGTACGGCCAACAGGCGCCATGAGTCGACTAGTCGCTACTGACGACTCCTCTCTGAGACAGAGACCCTTACCGTCAACCACGAACGAAACGAAGTGCCGCCTCACTGCCACACTTACCTACGAAATCCCGAGTGCGAGATAGAGGCAACACTTACCGGAAGGCGCAGCGTGGGTAGGCCCCCCACAAGGTGGACTGATGACCTGACCTACTACCGCGAAAATCGAAATTCGTAAATTTCGAGGATTTTTCTCTGTCACTCAAAAGTAGACGATATTAGAGTGAGAGAGACAAATCCTCGAAATTTACGAATTTCGTTTTTGGCGGTAGGGCCGCTGGTGAAGGTCGCAGGAGTCCGCTGGATGCGGGTGGCACAGGACCGGTCATTGTGGCTACCTTTGGGGGAGGCCTATGTTCAGCAGTGGACGTCTTTCGGCTGATATATTATGATGATGATGACCATGATCTCTAAATGTGATTCGGCGTGTCAGTTTTTGACAGTTATTGTATGTAACTGACACATCGCGATTCTGATTAGGTCCTAAACTGAACCGCATTTAGTAGATCGTGGGTGCCACCCAGGACGATTTAGTGATTCAGTTTTCGGCTAGATGGCGCTGTACTATGAAGCGAATTTTCTGTGGAAACTTCGACACCTTACAGTCGGCATCAGATCGTAGCTTCCGGAGCGCTCAAAAATATCAGGATGCTTAGCCAAGTAGCCAATCGCTAGCGCTTAGTAGCGTATCGTAATTTTCCCTCTCTGTCACTCTTTCACATTAGTGCGACAAAGACAGTTAGTTGCATTTCGTTTACGATTAAGCGTTAGCGATTGGCAACTTGTCTAAGCACCCTGAACACGCCCCTACAGTTATGGCAATAAAGGCGTGTTCAGATAGACTGTACAAATGCCGTCAAATATATCGGAGATAAATATCTGGACAGGCCTATTGCCAGTATTGTGATGTGATGCACTCAAAAATTGTTACTACCGTAGCCACTCCTATATAATCAAAGTCAAAGTGAAAATATAATTATCTGATGGCCACCGTACTAATAAAATCACATTGTAGCGCCGGCAACCTTAAGGTGCATTTAGACCAAACGAGAATTCGCTCATTCTATCCCCCACTCTACGAAATTCGTTTGTTACTCAAAACGTGATTCGTCGAAATTCGTTGATTTCGTAGAGTGAGGGATCATACATACACACATCATCATCAGTCTATGATAGTCCACTGGTGGACGTAGGCCGCTACTATTAACTATGCGTATAAACGCATTAGGAGGTAAATGACTATGATCGCCAAGCTGGGCAAGCGGATCGCAGTAATGTGTCCACTATGATGACGCTGCTGCCCATCATTAATCTTGTATGTAAGTTTTCTGTTTGACCCAATGGTTGACTGGTAGAGAATGCCTTAAGGCATTAAGTCCGCCATTTGTACTTTTATTTTTTGTAACTGTGCAATAAAGGTTAAATAAATAAATAAATCAATCTTGTGAAATGGTCACTAACACTTCAATCCCTTAGTTGACTCTTACGACACCCTTTGGTCCGTTTTCGTAATTATGGTTTCGTAGTTACCTACGTAAGAAGAATTATTTTTCACCGTTTCGTAATTAATTACCAAAGCGGAATTTAATTTCTGCATTCGTAATCTGTTTCGTAGTTGACTACGAAACAGGAATTTATTTTTCTTTTTTCGAAGTCATTTGGCTGCGAATCGAGAATTATGTTTCACTGTTTGGTAATTCATTATCAAAAGAGAATTTATTCCTTTTTAGTAATTGAGTTTCGTAGTTACCTTGGATAAAATATGTTTTTGCAGGTAGTAACTGAGTTGTCTACAAAATGGAATTTGTTGGAGTTTCGTAATTAATTTATTCAGTTTTGCGATTAATGAGACCATTAACGCTAAATAAATTCTAAATGAAATAATTGAAATCGGAACTTTCATAGCTTTTTGTATTTCCACAAAATGGAATACAATGAATTCAATATAGTTGGTACCAAATAATTAAAACGTAGTGATGCCTTTTTTCTTTTGTTGGTACATAATTATGTACTAGGACTTTCAATACCGGTACTTTTAGATTACCAATACCGCGATCCAGGGTCGCGTTTTACAAAGTTACAATTTACAAGTTCGCTGTTTGCCTCTCTTTCTAGCCAATATGTGCGTGCGTTAGAGAGGCAAACAGCGAAATTGTAAATTGTAACTTTATAAAACGCGACCCAGGTATTAAAAGTCCTAATATGTACCTACCCAATAAAATAAAAGTTGTCTTATGAAAAAAAAACATGACAAATTATGACATAGCAACCAGCAAAAGATTAACAATATACAAGGTGGCCAAAAAACCTCTCTGGCAACGGGAATACACTTATTTTATGCCCACAGTTTATACAAGCAATCCATATTATTCTGTTTAAAATCCTCAGCGGGGATCTATTGGATGCAGACTACTCACGATCGATCTTTAAGGCATGCTCTGAGGGCGGCCTATGTCCAGTAGCAGTGGAAATCTATCGAATAAAAAATATTATGGAAAATGGCTAAACGAACAAAGATCTCAAAACAGTATCAGCAGTGATCGGATTAGGTAGTGCCATTTCGCGGGACTTCGGTACGTTATCTTAGTGTGGACATAACTTCTAAGCCCGACATTTAATATGGAAAGTAAAAATTTCGTTCGAAAATTTACAATTTTATAGTTATTTTGTTTATTTTCAGTTTGATATTGATAAAAATCAGTCTAATTTTACTTATCGAACATGGTTTTAATGGTATTTTTCCACAATAGCTAATTTTGTCATATGTGTGCCTCTATTAATATTTTTCTAGTTGTTAGTTTCACACTCGTAGTTAAATGATTGGTTTAATCAATCATTTTTACTTCTTTACCGGAATTTGAGACGCTCTTATTAGGACTCTTTTGGACGATCTCACTAGACTTTGATTTCGTTCTAACTGGACGGAGGTTCTGGTGGTCTAAAGTAGAGCAGTCATAGAGTTTTCTTTAATAATTGTTTTGCTTCTACTACTGTTAGTAGCAGGTATAAAAACACATATCAAATAAAAGATGTATTCACAATTTAAAAATCCTTTTATTTTTTCATGTTTCTTCAATTTATGACATAACAAGAAAATATTCTGTAAAAAAATATAAGTCCCAGGATCCCGAGGCTTATCCATGTTAAGTATAATGTTTAAGGTCATTCACCCGAAATGGCACTACCTAATCCGATCACTGAGTATCAGGCAGTTTATGAAAATTAACTAGTGCAGTAAATTCTTTTTTCGTAATCAATTATGAAATAAGAAAAGTAAATATGTTTTGGTAATTAACTACGAAAGAAGAATTAGTAAGCAATTACGAAAACGGAAAATAAATTCCGCTTTGGTAATCAATTACGAAACGGCGAAAAATAATTCCTCTTACGTAGCTAACTACGAAACCATAATTACGAAAACGGACCAAAGGCGACACCCTTTGGTCCGTTTTCGTAATTATGGTTTCGTAGTTACCTACGTAAGAAGAATTATTTTTCACCGTTTCGTAATTAATTACCAAAGCGGAATTTAATTTCTGCATTCGTAATCTGTTTCGTAGTTGACTACGAAACAGGAATTTATTTTTCTTTTTTCGAAGTCATTTGGCTGCGAATCGAGAATTATGTTTCACTGTTTGGTAATTCATTATCAAAAGAGAATTTATTCCTTTTTAGTAATTGAGTTTCGTAGTTACCTTGGATAAAATATGTTTTTGCAGGTAGTAACTGAGTTGTCTACAAAATGGAATTTGTTGGAGTTTCGTAATTAATTTATTCAGTTTTGCGATTAATGAGACCATTAACGCTAAATAAATTCTAAATGAAATAATTGAAATCGGAACTTTCATAGCTTTTTGTATTTCCACAAAATGGAATACAATGAATTCAATATAGTTGGTACCAAATAATTAAAACGTAGTGATGCCTTTTTTCTTTTGTTGGTACATAATTATGTACTAGGACTTTCAATACCGGTACTTTTAGATTACCAATACCGCGATCCAGGGTCGCGTTTTACAAAGTTACAATTTACAAGTTCGCTGTTTGCCTCTCTTTCTAGCCAATATGTGCGTGCGTTAGAGAGGCAAACAGCGAAATTGTAAATTGTAACTTTATAAAACGCGACCCAGGTATTAAAAGTCCTAATATGTACCTACCCAATAAAATAAAAGTTGTCTTATGAAAAAAAAACATGACAAATTATGACATAGCAACCAGCAAAAGATTAACAATATACAAGGTGGCCAAAAAACCTCTCTGGCAACGGGAATACACTTATTTTATGCCCACAGTTTATACAAGCAATCCATATTATTCTGTTTAAAATCCTCAGCGGGGATCTATTGGATGCAGACTACTCACGATCGATCTTTAAGGCATGCTCTGAGGGCGGCCTATGTCCAGTAGCAGTGGAAATCTATCGAATAAAAAATATTATGGAAAATGGCTAAACGAACAAAGATCTCAAAACAGTATCAGCAGTGATCGGATTAGGTAGTGCCATTTCGCGGGACTTCGGTACGTTATCTTAGTGTGGACATAACTTCTAAGCCCGACATTTAATATGGAAAGTAAAAATTTCGTTCGAAAATTTACAATTTTATAGTTATTTTGTTTATTTTCAGTTTGATATTGATAAAAATCAGTCTAATTTTACTTATCGAACATGGTTTTAATGGTATTTTTCCACAATAGCTAATTTTGTCATATGTGTGCCTCTATTAATATTTTTCTAGTTGTTAGTTTCACACTCGTAGTTAAATGATTGGTTTAATCAATCATTTTTACTTCTTTACCGGAATTTGAGACGCTCTTATTAGGACTCTTTTGGACGATCTCACTAGACTTTGATTTCGTTCTAACTGGACGGAGGTTCTGGTGGTCTAAAGTAGAGCAGTCATAGAGTTTTCTTTAATAATTGTTTTGCTTCTACTACTGTTAGTAGCAGGTATAAAAACACATATCAAATAAAAGATGTATTCACAATTTAAAAATCCTTTTATTTTTTCATGTTTCTTCAATTTATGACATAACAAGAAAATATTCTGTAAAAAAATATAAGTCCCAGGATCCCGAGGCTTATCCATGTTAAGTATAATGTTTAAGGTCATTCACCCGAAATGGCACTACCTAATCCGATCACTGAGTATCAGGCAGTTTATGAAAATTAACTAGTGCAGTAAATTCTTTTTTCGTAATCAATTATGAAATAAGAAAAGTAAATATGTTTTGGTAATTAACTACGAAAGAAGAATTAGTAAGCAATTACGAAAACGGAAAATAAATTCCGCTTTGGTAATCAATTACGAAACGGCGAAAAATAATTCCTCTTACGTAGCTAACTACGAAACCATAATTACGAAAACGGACCAAAGGTACGACACCCGCAGGAGGAGTTGGGATGGTGACAAATGTATTCTTACTGCCGTCAGCACACGGCAACCTTACTCATTAGTAGTGTGCAGCAACAACAATGGGGTTTAGTGATATTTGGCTGTACCCATGCCTCTTTGTGAGTTTAAGAAATGGAAGCCATAACTTTTAGCAACATTACTACTACTACTACTCCTCTAGCGCAGCGACCCAAAGTGTGTCTTGGCCCCCAATACGAGAGAACGCCACTGATCACGGTCTTGAGCAACATTTTGCCACTGGTCAATTCCGAGACCGCTTAAATCAGCCCTCACAGCATCCGCCCAACGATATCTGGGGCGGCCGACCGGACGTCTACCTTCTGGTTTACCCTCGTAGGCTCTTTTGACGGCACTGTTGTCTCCCATTTAGGAACATTGGTATGTGAACATACAGTACGTGTCTCACATGTGGCCAAGGCAAGACTTTATTACAGACATCAGAAGGTGCATTCAGACCAAACGAGCATTCGCTATTCTAACCCCCTGCTCTACGAAATTCGATCGTTACACAAAACGTGATTCGTTGATTTCGTAGAGTGGGAGATAGAATAGCGAATGTAAACCGGAAGTAGTTTTAATACTCAGACGATTCAAAAGAGTTTGTTGCTATTCCAATTTGAATAAAGAATTATTTGACTTTGACTTTGAATGCTCGTTTGGTCTGAATGCACCTAGATATAAAGGTCGTCCCAAACTTGTGGGACGGAAGGGAAAGAACTGAAATATTATAGTGTATTTTGCTGAAAGTAGACTTTATGTTATTTTTAAAAGTTAGTAATTCTGCATTCATAGATTTTCTAAAAAAATCCTTGCTACATCTGGAAACGAAACCAACTTAAATGTCAAAAAAACACGCAACAACCAGTTAACTCATCGAAAGTGTGAGTAAAGTTACTGCCGCGTTGGCGTAGAGTTGTTATGAATACCTATACTGTGTGAACTGCGAAGACCTGAAATATGACTTCAAATTGGCTAGGTATGATAGTCAGATTTCCGTTTGGCCGTTAAGATAATACCCACATCAAATAGTAGGAAAACAAAAAAACTACGAAACATAACAACCCAGTATTATAATGTAAGTTGTATACTTTGTTTTTCGGAGCAATTTTCTATCGATTATCGAACACGCAGCGCTGAGCCGCGAAGGTTTTAGGTATCTAGTGTTTAGTTTAAGGTATTTCGTGGGTAGATATTTCCAATATTAATAATCATACCACCTCGTCATCTTACAATTTTTCTAATACTTTCTAATAGTAAATCCCTGTTTCTCTATTATATTGAAATGCGAAAGTAATTCTGTCTATTAGTCACTTTTTCACACTTAAAATACAGATATGAGTAAATGAAAGAAAAAAACATTTATTTGTGACACAACATAATATACACATTAAGTTCAAAAGGAACACGAATATAAAACTAATAAAAAATAGTCACACAAAATGGTCTCCATTTCAGCATATTGCTGGCCTGTAAACAGTCCATCGCTGGTCTTCCATTGGAGCGAAAAACATTGTATGCATCAAAGCAGGGATCGGAACCGGTTTTTTATAAGAACCTCGATATAGCTCAATATTTTAAAATGTTTCACGCTCTTTATATAGTATTCAACATTTTATGTAATTATTAACATCATATTTTTCAAATACTCCATTAACAAAAAAATTATAAACCGAAGAACGAAAAAGAACGGAATTCGAACCGTTCTTTTGTATGGAGAAAAAACCGGTATCCGATCCCTGCATCAAAGTATATAAGCGGATTACAAACTCGAGTCATTAATGTGCATAGAATTTTAAATGCATTATTATGAAAGTTCCTTAAAAATACTATAAAACCAATTCATAAGTCATCTTACAATTACTTTCTAATAGTAAATCCCTGCTTCTCTATTATATTTAAATGCGAAGGTAATTCTGTCTATTAGTCACTTTTTTACCACTTAAAGTACTGATACGAGTACATGAAAGAAAGAAAGAAAGAAAGAAATAAGCATTTATTCATTATTATTATTACTTATTTATTATTATTGACACAACATAATAATATACACATCAAATTCAAAAGGAACACGAATATAAAAATAATAAAAAATAGTCACACAAAATGGTCTCTATTTCAGCATATTGCTGGCCTGTAAATAGTCCAGCGCTGGGCTTCCATTGGAGCGAAATGCCGATAAACATTGTATGCATCAAAGTATACAAGCGGATTACAAACTCGAGTCATTAATGTGCATATAATTTTAAATGCGTTATAATGAAAGTGCATGATCTATTGAAAAATTATTCTGATTATTCAGGTTGCATCAATCATATGGGCTGTACAATGCGTACCTAAAGCATTAATTTTATTTTCTATCTGGCTCGCTCACGCTAATACGCATGTACGAGCGGGATGGATAGAAAGTAAACGTGCGTTAATAACGTAGCGGCAGGTCATGGTAGGGCTACTAGTAATTTATTACTTACCCGGTAAAAATGACGTTATTATCCTGGTTTTGCAGGAAATCGATTCAATTCAGTTCTAATGTAAGTAGGTATTTGAGTTTCTAGTTTCGCGAACTTTACTGCATTTTACGGCAAGTTAATTACTTTAAGACTACAAGTGACGACTAGATAAGTGAAAAAAGTGATTATTATCGATACATTCTGTACAAATTATAATAAGAATTTAATGAATTACACAGGATTAAAAATAATATCAGTTAGACTGGTGGGCCAGGGGCCGGTTTAGTTATCTTTCATATCAATGAAAAATGTGTTAAAATATAACAGAATAATTTTAAAAAGTGAAGTGTGAAGGTAAAATTGGCAATTAATTTTACTTAATGAAAAAATAAACAAAGTTATATATTTTTTTATTTCCTCATCTCGCGCGGGAATCGGAAATAATTTTGCGATTTTATTCTACCAGTCGATATAATTTTTATGTTACATAAATAACATTTGCGCAAAAAAATACGCTTACACTTATTATCTACAAAATATCCAGACAATAAATTATTTAAGTGGTATACGAATATAATATTCAAGGTACAGTGGGGTTCAAAATTACATGTATAGTTTATGAAAGAATTCATTCATAAATTGTCCATGCAATTCTGAACGTCACTGTACAACCACAACTCTGCTTTTAAAACAATGTCGGCACGGAATCGAATCGTGCCGTATCGTATCCGTACAGCACGATTCGATTCCGTGTGTGCATAGGTACCATGAGCAGCCGCCGCGTTTTTAACGCGGACTTACTTTATATCCATCCCACTTGTACTCGCTTCATAGTGCAAGCGAGACGGATAGTAATTGTACGTTCGCGTTAACACGTTCGACGCCGGTGACACAGCGTGTGTGACCAACAAAATCTAATTCCAGTGACACACATACGTGATCAGAGTAACCTTATTCTTATGCCACTAGCATAAATCAAGTTCTTCCAGTTATGCTAGTGCTATAGAAATACGAACGTTTTTGACACAAGTGCTGTGTCACTGGCATAAGAGTACAATCTGTTCAGTCACACATGCGTGTCAATGGCATAGGAGTTCTATCAGATAATTTCGTTCGGCATAGTATTAGCGCTTAGTGATACAGTACTGGAGGCGAACGTGTTAATAACGCAACAGCGGCTCATGGTACCTATTATAATTTAAATGGACTTTACTGAAGAAGAAAATTAATAAATATTCAAACAATTATTCCTGTAAGCTGTAATTTGTATTTGCCAGCACCCTCCGCGAGCTGTTGTATCTTGAAACTATGTTATTATATGTTACAATTACTTGTAAATGTTTTGGCTCATGCTGTATATTTAGTCAGTCTCTGAAAAAAAATAAAGAATCGGTACGGCTACCGCCTAAAACAGAAGTCATCGATACGATCTGTTAGAAAAAAACGGAACGGAATCACAGTCCGTGCCGTTCTTTAAAAGAGCCGTGTAGTCTTGGATCAACATACTTATAAGTTGGGACCCTGTAAAGTGTAAACGAAGCGTGAAGAAGCATCTAGCGGGCCAGCAAGGCGGTGGTAACTGACAGGTTACTGCTGGTCTCCTGTTCGTTGCCGCCGCGATGTGGGCTCCACTTTTCACTTACGATCAGGTGGAGTGGAGTCACTTTGTTATGCCATTATAAAAAAAACATAGATTAGATTGTAATTTAGCAGCCATGCTGTTATATCTGCTGTGCCTGGTGGTGATGGTGGGGGGTGATGACGTCAGCCCTGTGGAGGGGCTCCTGCAAACTGTCAATGAAGTGCTGCCGGTTCTCTGCGAGATCTTCAGCAGTATAATCGGAGGAGTGGTAAGTGGCTTTTATTTAATCACAAATAAAACTTTAAATTCCATGAATCCTTTGTTGAGGCTGTCAGCAGTGTGAGGCTTGGTCAGGTGCCTACCTGACCAAGCCTGCGAAGTGGTTTGTGCCTACAAAAACATCCATAGACTAAGTCATATAATAGCCAATGATAAAATTCGCCACAGGCTTCGTGAACATCGTGCTATTTGTGTTCTTCCTTCTTATATAGTCGTGAAGACCGCTTCCCGCTCTTGAGATGTTTCCATCTGATAATTATATTGGAGCTAGGAGGATGGCGTTAGAGAGCATATTCAGATATTTTTGAACACTATGGCCGCTCCGATATAGCTTGTACAGAATAATAATAGTGTTAATACATGGCAATGGTGTACCTACGGTTAATTCAATAGGTGAGCCTGTTCACTTTTAGGGCCACCCAATTAGCGTGAAATTAAAAACCTTAATTGCAGTCAGGTTTGTAACAGGAATTAAGTACAAAAATTCAATAAAATCCAGCTTATGGTGTAAATTTCATAAACTATTATAATTTAAAAACGACGATCAAGTTCTAAATTCCTAAAGATATCGTACTTAATTGTCGTTACAAACCTGACTGAAATTAAGGTTTTCATCGTCACGTGTGTGTTGCCAGTGATTACTTACGGATCTGAAACGTGGTCGTTCACTATGGGACTCATTAGGAGGCTCAGAGTCACTCAACGAGCGATGGAGAGGGCAATGCTCGGGGTTTCTCTGCGAGATCGCATCAGGAATGACGAGATCCGCAGAAGAACGAAAGTGACTGACGTAGCCCGAAGAATCGCCAGGTTGAAGTGGCAGTGGGCTGGCCATATTGCCCGGAGGACCGATGACCGGTGGGGTCGGCGTGTTCTCGAGTGGCGACCACGCACTGGACGGCGCAGCGTGGGAAGGCCCCCCACAAGATGGAGCGACGACCTTGTAAAGGTTGCGGGTGTCCAATGGATGCGGACAGCTCACGACCGATCTTTGTGGAACTCTCTGGGGGAGGCCTATGTCCAGCAGTGGACGTCAATTGGCTGATGATGATGATGATGAATCTCACGTTAATTGGGTGTCCCTTAAAGTGAAAAGCTAAGCGTAGGTAATATGAAGATTAAAGGTTGTTTCCAGAACCGCGCTGCCTTCCGCACAGCCCTAGCAGCGGCGGTGGGTCTGGTGGACCTGGCGTTCCCCGCGCTCCCCCCGCCCCGCGTGCCCGAGCGGTGGTGGGGGGAGCAGCACCACCACGATACCAGCGTCAGGAGCTTCACTCTACACTTTTCTGATGAGGTAAGACTCTAGACCATTGACATGAAAGTGCTAAAGAGTTTAGATATTATAAGACCTAAGGTACCTACGTAGAAGAAGAGACAATGAAACACTTGACGTGCGAATATCATGCCCTCGCCAGACAAAGGATGAAAAACTTCGGAACCGGCTATCTGGAACCGAAGGAGGTCAAAACGCTACCGCTAGGGTCCATCCTCAAACATATTGAGTTGATAGAAGAATCCCTGGGGTAGGCGAAACAGGGGGCAATTACACAAAAGATCCCAATGGGTCAAAGTGTGTCCGTAAGGGCCCCACCAATAAGATAAGATAAGGTACCTACGTAGATAAAGTTAAATTCGAAAAAATAAATCATTTATTTCGGACTCGAGATCCATAGCTCGTTAGTTACATATGGCTACTTACACCTAATGTTAGTAACTTAATAGTAGGTAAATCTACTATTAAGTAGTAAGAATCTACTAGTTCTTCGGAACCGCGCTGATAGCGACGGTGTATATGGTGGATTACCAGCATGATATTAGTATCAAGAGCTTCACAGTACACTTTTCTGATGAGGTACTCTAATCTATACCCTTAACATGACTGTGCCAAAGAGTTTACATACAACCCAAGTAACAAAATTCTCCTGTAGTGCACAGTTTATAGGATTACAGCACTAGTACCTCTCTTTTAATGGTTCTAGGTTTTACCACAAACCTGATAACAGGTTCCACGGAGTTTGTTTAGTTTTATAGTACATCTGTTCTTATAAGCTGACTTATAGCCGTGTATAGAAAGAAATTATAGACGCAGTAAAGGCTAAGAAGGCCTATAAAAGTGGTGCAAAGGTGTAAATACACTTGAGAATACATACTCCAGTAAGTTACACTTATAATCGTCTACAAGAAGTAATTATAAATCTGCTACAAGTCTCATAAGCTAGTAATAGTGGTTTATAGAACTAAATGCACTTAGAACCTTGTTTACTTATTACTGACCTTTTAACGGTGTATTAGTAAAATTTAAAAGTCAATTACAAGTCAATTAGTTCTATAGTGGTTTCTTCTAAGAGTTAATGCACTTGGTATTATTGTGGACTTTCGAATGCTGTTATAGACTTAATTTCCATATAAAGGTTTTTTGTAAAACTGTTAGTGTCCAAAGATGTCTTCGTGAAGTCCGTTTAAGAAGACATTTGCTTTTAAAATTTGTCGCATAGGCACAGCCATTTTGATTTATTTTTAGGCATTGGTTTTTTAATCAATAATAACTAAAATGGATATAAACAAATGGAAGCGGTTAAAAAAAAAGCGGTTCATTTAAGAGGAAAGTTTGACCATGATAGTTTGACCAAAGACACAGCTGAAACAAAAATTAGACATAAGACATTTGTACGCAGAACCCTAATTCGTTCCAATATGGCTCGACAATGGTGTTAGGATTCATATTATTTTTAAACACATCTTAGTAAATACCCCGTGTTCAAAAGGCGAACAAAAATTGAGATGTAAAACACAATATACTTCACCGAAAATACTCGTGCGTTTGCCGTGCAAACATGTATGCACGTATAATATTACATGTATTCTGTGGACTGAATAATTATGAAGTATAAATAGTTAAACTTACCTCTTAATTTTATTTATTCTTCTCCACAAACGTACAACACAACATAAAAATTGCAATGGGCAAGCGGATTGGCGATCGCAGTAATGTGTCCACTATGATGACGCTGCTGCCCATCATCGATCTATCAAAGAATGGTCAGTGACACTTCAATCCCTTAGTCGGCTCTTACGACACCCGCGAGAACAGTCGGGGTCATGACAAATGTATCTAATTACTAATTACTGCCGTCACCGGTTTGCTTTTTAACGTGTCTTACCAATAATTGATTTCGTGTTTCAGTCGGTAGTCAAATTTATTCATTCCTTGAAACTGTAGGTACCTGAGCTCGAAATGCAGCTTTTTGCAACTTCGTTTAATTTTGAAATTATCGTTCGAATGTTTAATCAGTTTTGGCACAGGAAATAGTTGCTAGATTCTAATTATTGTGATTAGCATCGAATCGACACGATAAAATAATTTATAACGATTTATTCAACATTAATAGCCCAATTACAGTAATTACACTAAGTTATGTTCCTTAATTTTCTATGATAAATTTTCTAAATAGGATTATTTATTACCGCTGCTTTGAAGGAAATGATGCCAACATAAAATACGTAGATGCATGATTAGTCATTAATATGAGGGCATGGATTAATATGTGGACGAATAGAGCCCTCTTGTGGAGGCAAAGAATGGGAAGCCGAAGCGTAGGCAGGCCAGCTGTCAGATGGCCGAACGATATAAAAGAATACGGCAGGGCCGACCTGGATGAGAGACGCCGCAAACCGTAGTGGGGGAAAAAATTGCATTGCATACATCCTCCTGCGACCTTCACCAGGTCATCAGTCCACCTTGTGGGGGGCCTACCCACGCTGCGCCTTCCGGTACGTGGCCGCCACTCGATAACCTTCCCGCCCCAACGGCCATCGGTTCTACGCGCAATGTGCCCCGCCCACTGCCACTTCAGTTTAGCGATTCGGAGAGCTATTTCGGTTACTTTGGTTCTGCTGCGAATGGTCTCATTCCGGAGCGGAACCAAACCGCTCAGGAGTCCGCTGGACGCGGGTGGCACAGGACCGGTCATTGTGGCAATCTTTGGGGGAGGCCTATGTTCAGCAGTAGCCGTCTTTCGGTGGATATGATCATGATACATCCTCCAGTGGAGTAAAATATGCAAATATATCGCAGTATGGGTACATTAGCACATTCTGATTAGTAAAAAGTAAAGAAAAGACATTTTCAGCCAATAATTTTATAAGAAACAATTAAATACATAATTGCTTGACATAATAAATACTTGAATATTGCAGATGATATCCGACCTACGTCACCGCATACACAACCGCAGGAGCCTCACGCGTGCGCTACATGGCGCGGCGAACACGTACGGCACGCATGACGGGTTGCTCGCTCGGTTCCTGGACTACTGGGCTGATGGGTACGACTTCCGGGCACGGGAGGACTGGCTGAACAGCTTCCCGCAGTATATCACCAATATTCAAGGTACTTTCATAGGTTGACAGTTAGTTTACTGTCGTTGAAAAGTCATACGCCCCGCCCGTTCCGCGGTTGATTACCGACCAGTATCGAATTCTTGCTAGGTACCTAGCGTAATTCCTGGAATACTGGACTAATGGGTACAACTTGAGAGCCCGTGTGGACTACCTGAAAAGCTTTCCAGGATGTGTTACAAACATTCAGGGTAAACCTAAACATTAGACCTCATAGGCTTTCTACACGATCCGGCCAACTGTCATGATCCTGATCAATCATTTTTAGCATTTGTTACACACGATCGAGAGGTTGGTTCAAGTTGTCAGTTTGTATGCGCTCGCGATCAAGCTCGTTGGCATCAAACAAATATTGGTTGAGTCAACCGCATTCTACACGGTCTGTTTTGATATCAACCCAATCAAGGACACGCTGCAAAACGACTTGCCAAGAGGGCTGGCCAAGAAATTCTAGAATCTTTAGAAAAATGTACGTACTTTTCATTATTTATCATCATCATCATCATCATCATCATCATCAGCCTATGATAGTCCACTGCTGGACGTAGGCCTCTCCTATTAACTATGCGTATAAATGCATTAGGAGGTAAATGCCCATAATCTCCACGCTGGGCAAGCGGATTGGCGATCGCAGTAATGTGTGCACTATGATGACGCTGCTGCCCATCATCAATCTTTTATCAAATAGTGGTCAGTGACACTTCAATCCCTTATTAATAATAAGTTATTATTTATATCTACCAAAATATTAATTTACTTTTCAGTGTGATTTTGCTCAGACTTATTAGTACATAGATACTACCTAGTATATCACGCTACGTAGTTACATACAAAAATGAAGCCTAAAATTAACGAGACTTTGGGGAACTTAGACTTCCAAACAAGGACATGCCTTTAGATGATGAACGGTGGATGATTTTCTCGTAGTTCTATGAAGTTCCTACTATGTTAGGTTTAGGGTTACCTATATTCCGAGCGTTTTAACCGCCTAATTTCTTTGGTCGCATTTTTTACAAAGTTGCGATGCTATTATATGGCATATGGCTATTTGGTAGCTGTCGGGGCCTTCTGACAGAGCATCAACAATATCACCATTATTTTAAAGACAATACTGCAAAAATGCAACCAAAAAATTAAGCGGTTGAGACGCTGGTGTGAATGACCGATCATCGACTCATAGCACGTCTTTCAGTCAATGGCTGTCAAAATGTCCAAAACCCCCAGGTCTAGACATCCACTTCATTCACGTGCGGCCTCGTAACCCTCGTGGCAAGAAGGTGCTGCCGTTGCTGCTGCTGCACGGCTTCCCGACCACCGCCTTCGAGTTCGTGCACGTCATCCGACACCTGCTGGAGGAGAGGGACGACTGCGACTTCGTCTTCGAGGTGGTCGCTCCGCACTTACCGGGATATGGGTATTCAGAGGTTGGTGACAAAGTATCTACCTGCCCTTTTTTAGAGTTTGAACCTAGTACTCTAAGAATGAGGCTACTAGTAAGAATGATTCACTCGTTACGGTCTAGTGGGGTGAGGCTGGACAGTCAGCCACTTTTACACATTATACAAAACATAGAAACGTAGGTATAACCAAAGTCGCCTAAGGATGTTTTACCTTATCACACACCGGGCGTTTATAAGATTGATTGTAGCTGTGGTAGTTCCTATATTGGGGAAACCGAACGCACCATAGCGGAAAGGGTCAAGGAACATATCACGGCTGTTAAAAAGCGTCAGACTAATAAGTCTGCTGTGGCCGAGCATTTGTTGGAGTCCGGACCTAACCACTGGATTGAGCTCCATAACCCGAAAGTCCTCTCAACCGAGCGTATACATCATAGCCGAAAAGTACGTGAAGCTATAGAAATTAAGAAACATCGGAATTTTAATCAAAATGAGGGGCAAGGAATCCCGTGATTTACAAATGTAAGCGTGGTGAAACATCCATTTTAAAGCCTTTGGATGTTGTGAGTGTTGTGTGTAGACCTAGTGACAACCCTAGCCTAGAAGTGAATAATCAAGATCAAGTGCGGGTAGTTCGAAAAACCCGCGCAGCTCGAAGGTGTTGATACATTTTCTCGCCAGTCTGCCTGCGACCACGGGTGTAACGTCATGCCCGAAACGTCAGGATATAATTAAACGTAAGTTTACGCGATTAAGACCCGTTTGTCTTTAAAATATGTAGGTATAACCACTTCCATGTTGGTCTGTCGGTCTGCCTGTCAATACCCTTTTTCTCGTCAAGAGGTAATTATACGAAACTTCATTATTTCCAAGGTCCCACGTGTCCTCCACCGTAAGGGAACTTCTAATACGCAATTAAATTACCGTTTATGTAACCTGACCACCACAAAAAAAGCGAGGATGTTACGATCAATCATCATAATAAAATTAATTACCTATACCTATCACATCATCAGCCTATGATAGTCCACTGCTGGACCTCTCCTATACGTACTCTACTATACGTAGGCCTCTCCTATTAACTATGCGTATAGCAGCATTAGGAGGTAAATGCCCATAATGGCCACGCTGGGCAAGCGGATTGGCGATCGCAGTAATGTGTCCACTATGATGACGCTGCTGCCCATCATCATTTTTTTTATCAAAGAATGGTAAGTGATACTTCAATCCCTTAGTCGACTCTTACGACACCCGCGGGAGGATTCGGGGTGGTGACAAATGTATTCTTCCTTTCTTAATTACCTATAATTCAACTTAAAATCTGGATCAAGCTGGTTTTCATTTATCCAGGCGACACACAAAATCGGGCTGTCCCCGTACCATGTGGGCATCATGATGAAGAACCTGATGCTTCGCCTGCGCAAGCCGCGGTTCTACATCCACGCCGGGGACATCGGGCAGGGCGTGGCGGATGGCATGGCGGTTCTCTTCCCGGAGAGAGTCTTGGGACTGCACAGTAACTTACCCTACAGGTATGCTCTGGTGTGATACAAATTGTACTGATGACTATTCCTTAAAACACCTACAGACATGAAACATGAACCTACTGCGGAAAACTAACTTGTCATTTTCTACTGACTGGTTCGACAGATTGTAGTAAAATTTTGTATATACTTTGTTCTTAAATTATGTATATGAAACAGAAACTGAAAAAAGATAAAACTGAAAATATCAAATCCACTGAAATTGATGATACGAGATGAAAGATGGTACGAGAAACAAACCCGTACCTTCTGCTTTCGCAGGAGATGACAGAGCTGACCTTACCACATCATCATCATCATCATCATATCAGCCGAAAGACGTCCACTGCTGAACATAGGCCTCCCCCAAAGATTGCCACAATGACCGGTCCTGCGCCACCCGCATCCAGCGGACTCCTGCGACCTTCACCAGGTCATCGGTCCACCTTGTGGGGGGCCTACCCACGCTACGCCTTCCGGTACGTGGCCGCCACTCAAGAACCTTCCCGCCCCAACGGCCATCGGTTCTACGCGCAATGTGCCCCGCCCACTGCCACTTCAGTTTAGCGATTCGGAGAGCTATTTCGGTTACTTTGGTTCTGCTGCGGATGGTCTCATTTTTAATCCGATCACGCAGAGAGACTCCTAGCATAGCCCTCTCCATTGCCCTTTGGGCGACTTTGAGCCTTGTTATGAGACCCATTCGTCTTCAAACACTGCGGAATATTGGACGAAAATATGTGTTGTAGCTTCCCGAACGCTGCCCAACCGAGTCGGATTCGACGATTGACCTCTTTCTCGAAGTTGGACCTACCTAACTGAATAGTTTGCCCTAGGTATATATGTATATTCGTCTACAACTTCGAGTGTAAATTCTCCGATTATTACGGGAGTTGGTGCTACATGGGAATTCGACATGATTTTCGTCTTATCCATGTTCATCCTAAGACCAACTCGCTCGGAGGCTTTACTGAGGTCAACGAGCATAGTACTTAAGTCCTCCAAGGTCTCAGCCAAGACTACTATATCGTCAGCGAATCGAAGGTGAGTGAGGTACTCGCCGTTTATGTTGATACCCAGCCTTCTCCAGTCCAGAGTCTTAAAGACATCCTCCAGTGCAGCGGTAAACAGCTGGGGAGATGACATCTCCTTGCCTAACTCCCCGCTGCAGCAGAATAGGCTTCGAGCTCTGGTCTTGGAGTCGGACTGACATTGTGGCGCTCTCGTATAAACACTTCAACACCTCGATATAGCGGTAGTCGACTTGGCACCGTTGGAGAGACTGTAGTACTGCCCATGTTTCGATCGAATCGAAGGCTTTCTCGTAGTCCACAAACGCTAAACAGAGGGGCAGGTTATATTCTTCGGTCTTCTGTATAATCTGGCGAAGCGTATGGATGTGGTCTACGGTACTGAAGCCTCTTCGGAAACCGGCTTGTTCGGGAGGCTAGAAGTCATCAAGCCTGCGTGCAAGACGATTCGTAATGACTCTTGAAAACAGCTTATAGACATGGCTCAGAAGTGAGATGGGTCGGTAGTTCTTCAATAAAGCGTTGTCACCTTTTTTGAAGAACAGTACCACCACACCTCTGTTCCATGCCTTTGGCGTCCTACCTCCCAGTAAGACGGAATTGACCTTACCACATGGACATTCTGTATGGAAAAGTGTTTTTTTTCGCGATTTCGAATTTTGTCCCATACTAAAAGTTGCTCAGTATGACTTACATAAATTATACGGTATGTGCGAGATTATTTTATTAGGGACTCTGTACAAACAATTTTGACACCTCGATAGGCTTACACATTCAGAAAACATTAAGCAAACATGCCTCCGTATTGTTTTCAAGGTGACGTCATAAAGCCTATAACACTCGCAGTAAGCACAGGGATTCTAACTATGATATCAAAATTGGTTGAAGCATTAGGTATCTACTTATTACTAGGGGTACAAAGAAACTGACTTACACCCTGAAAACCATACACTCCTTTTTTGGGCAGTCGTGTAAAAACTGACATGGTCATCTTCCAGTCTCCGCCCCCAAACGTTGACAAAGCTGGTGCTGGGTCAACTGTACCCACCGGCCGTGGTGGAGGCCCGGTACGAAGACCGGCTGTACCCGCTGTCGGCGAGGCTGCAGTTCTACCTGGAGCAGTTCGGGTACTTCCACATGCAAGCCACCAAGCCGGATAATATTGGTCAGTGTTGGCTGAAGCGCTAAGTAACTATTATTTGGCTTTAATTTGTATAGGTAATATAGGTATGACAAGGGAAAGGGTCTAGCAGGCTAATCTAAGAAGATCGCCCCACGCAAGGGATTTGGTTGTCATTTGAGGTGCAGTGCTGGCAGACCCTAAGAACACTGTATTCTTAATATCAGCTCTCGATCTTCTTTTGTTTTAGACTTATATTTTACCAAAATGTCGAAGATCATGGTAATTTTTAAGCTGTGATATTCGCTAAATTAAGTAAGCGAGAGTACCAATGAAATTCAGGATTAAAGAGCATGAAATGGGGTTCGTAATGTATAATCAATGAGGTTTGTTTTGGTTTATCCAGGACACGGCCTCAACGACTCCCCAGTAACCCTAGCCTCCTGGCTCCTTGAGAACGTGATCATGATCACCAACCCGAAGGAGGAGCACATCCCGGACGGGAACCTGACAGCGCACTACGACATGCTGGACATCTTCGATGCCTTCACGGTACACTGGGCCTGCCGCAGCATGGGTACTGCAGCTCGCTTGTATGCTGAGACGACTGCTGTACGGCAGGACCCACTGCTGATCACCATATTGGTGTGAGTGTCTTGTACAGTCAGTTTCTGACAAAGCGATGCTGTGACGGTCACGATTCACGCTACTCAGTCATTTATCGCGTCTTGCACCGCGGATGGAGTTATTAATACACTTGCCAACGAGTGCTTCGCGCTACGCTCGTAGCCGATTCCGTGATTTTTCCGACATCCGCGAAAATTGACCTCCCACAAAGAACTCCCCTCGGGAGTTCCGGGCGCTCAATGTGTTAACTTTCCCCGCTGGAGACGCTCGCAGTCAAACTGCATGTGAGTAGGTATGCTAGCGAAGAACATGGAATTCCCTGCCGGCGTCTATATTTCCGAGATCATATAACCCGTCAACCTTCAAGTCAAGGGTGAATAGGCACATAGGCACCTTCTGGGCAAACTCACTCCATCGTAGGCCACGTCTCTGCCCTTGGCTAGTCTGTGGCCATGAGTAAGCCAATTTCAGATAAAAATAAAAATGAAACGGACCAATTAATGAGTCCGCTCTATTTGCGGTGGCAGTCTGGCATTAAATACTAATTAGAGTAGAGTCATGAAATAGCGACAGGACAGGATCCACTGCTGTTTACCATTTCGGTGTGAACGTCTTGGTGGATCGTCACCAAAACGATGCCATGATAAACACGATCTTCAGTTAGAATAAGCTATAAGAAAAGGTCAGTCTAAAAAAACTCGGGATTGGTGGAACAACCAATCAGATGGCCTGATGATACGAGTAGCCAGGAAAGATGAGGGTGCGGGTTCGATTCTCGCATTGTTAATTGATATTGTTGCGGTGTGTGTTTAGATGACTATTTAAGTTCCTGATTCGGTCTACTTTCTCTGCAGCCTATTAGTTACAATTTGTCATCTATATTTCCTGTTTCGGCTAAGTACCTATTATCTTTAGTGCAAAAAAACTTTTAACGATCTGTGTCACTATCCCTGGAAAAATATATTCGTCAGATAAATTTCCTTATCCCCAGGCATAAAAAATAAAATAACAGCTTCCTTGTAAGTATCTGAAAGATATATTTAATCGAGGATAGTGAAACAGGCCCTTATTGTTTTCTCGATCCTTGCTACAATTATTTGGTATAGGCATAGAATTAGATTTGGATAGAAGAAACAAGTTCATTCATTTGTATGGCGGCCGAGCGTGTCAAATTTTGTACGGAAGTTGTAACTTGCCTATGATTTTAAATATGTCTCAGGCCCTTGAGTATTCATATTTTTTTGTGTTGTTGCAATTAAAATTACTTAAGGAGGCATTATTAATGTTTTTGTTCACTTCAACTTACAAAATTTGACGCCCGAAAGCTGCATGCTGCGATTAAAGGCGGACAACTCAGTGGATTTCACTGAGTTCATTTGACACGCTAAGTAGATACGTTTGCTTGATCTATGGTATATATGACATCTGTGGGTATAGGAGTAAAATAAAGCTTTAACTCCACAGAACCCCATCACCAGTCCCGTTCGCAGCCATCAACTTCCGCCACGACCTGATCTACCAGCCGGACGACTTCCTCCGCGACAAGTTCCCGAACCTGCTGCAGACCACGACCCTGGACTTCGGGGGGCACTTCGCCGGCTTCGAGCAGCCGGCAGTGCTGGCTGACAGCATTTGGACGGCCGTGGCTAAGATGGAAAGGTTTCATGCGAGGGAAAAACCTGACTGGATGAGGTCTGCTCTCAGTAAACAGTAGAATACGGAAAGTGATGGCATGTGAAATGTATGGTATGTGCAGAGGACGTCTGGCTGCAAAGAACGCCGTATTCTCATATCCGTAAGTGATGACACTTACCCTACATTGATAGCATGAAATTATTATTTGTTATTGTACCTAGACATAAGCTTTAACCTATTCCATAAGACAGTGCCACGCCCTTGCATGGTGACCAAGTACAGTAATAATATTATATGTAACACCTTTGTAAAAAACCATGGTGAATGCATGAAATAAATTGAAATTTTAATTGAATTTCTGACTCTAGTTACAAGTATAAATAAAGCTTTATTTCAAAAAACACAAGAAAAATTACATCACGGTAAAAGAGACATTAATCATACATTAGAAATAAAATAATATTGTCCAGCTGCTAAGAAAAAGCTAGCTGCTAAGAGAAAGCTAGCCGCGTTTCGTATTTTTAAATCAAGAACATTGTTCATAAGAATATTCCCCATACAAAAACGATATTTTTTTCAAATCGAAAGGACTTTCCGTTTTTGAGAACCTTCAAAAAGACATTTACATTACGCTTTATTGGCAAAATTGTTTTGAGGCTAAATAAATAGTAATTTACATTTCATATTTGCTTAATTTAAGTTTTAAGATTGATGTGATATGTAAATAAATTATTGTATATATAATTATTTCTTTATTGATGATTACAGCGGTAGATGGGTGTTTCAACCGCCTAATTTTGGTGGCATAATTTTGCCGTCATTTGTATAAGGTACCGTGACCGTGCCTCCTTCAAATGACAAAGTAGCACATTGTAACGAATAGAAACTTCGGCAAAAATTATGCCACCAAAATTAGGCGGTTGAAACGCTCAGATATTCACCATAGAACCTAAGAAATTAAGAACGAATGCTGATTTTTGGACCACGGCAATGATCCCCGCGCGAGCGTGTCAATAATTACCTACTTCGTATTTAGCACACGCGTGGCACTCAAGTCATCACTAATCACTTGTATAGTAAATTAACGTAATCTCCACCTGTAATGACCTGTATACTTAAGTACACCTAACATCAAGCTGTGGTAGGCATACTGGCTTAACACATGATTGGTATGTCAGTATGTCGCCGCGAGATAGATTTTCCATCTTTTACTGACCTATATCAATAAAAGAGTGATGGATAGTTTATCTTGCGGCGATATTATTGTCGCACTAATCCTGTACTAAGCCTACAGATTAGGATTTCATTAAATTCTTCTCTATCTATCTATTTTAAGAAACTTCATGTAACTTGAAGTGTCCTGCATGCATCCGTCATAGAGAAGAGATTAAATAGTTATTTATTATACAAGGGGGCAAAGTTGTGTTTAACTGTCGTGCCAATATTGAGACCTGAACTAGCTAAAGATTCCAAAACTGGAATCTTGAGCATTGCGAAGGTCTCAAGGCACGAGAGTTGAACAAACTTTGCCACCAAGTGTAATACAAGTTTTTTTCCCTCACTATCGCGAGGAAATAATTACGATTACAAATCTCATCCAAATGTAAAGTAACTTACAAAAAAAACATTTAAAACTCGATGTCGAAACGTAACGTAGTACTCCTGGTACTTAAATATAGCAAATGGCTTACAAAGTCACCAATGAGAATTGGCCAATTTAGCATGTGAGCTCCGATTGCACATGTTTACTACGGTCATACAGATCCACTTATACTAGTGGGCCATAGGAATTAGAGAAAGGTCAAATAAAATTTCGACTGACTTTCAACCTTCATATATTTTCTATAGTCCATATCATGACTGACTTTTGAACAAAATGATTTGTTTCGACCCATTTTTTAAGATTCTCAACCCCGTATTCCTAAACTTAGCAAGCTGATAAGTATCGTTCTTATCAATACGTATACATATAAGACGAAAAGGGTGGATCAAGGGTTGCCTGGTGAAACCCCATAAGATAAATAACTAAAAGAACTATTCATTGAAATGACAAACTCAA
Organism: Thaumatotibia leucotreta; assembly: GCA_025490895.1. Classification (NCBI taxonomy): domain Eukaryota; kingdom Metazoa; phylum Arthropoda; class Insecta; order Lepidoptera; family Tortricidae; genus Thaumatotibia; species Thaumatotibia leucotreta. Next base: position 77,657 of record JALPQI010030748.1, on the reverse strand, counting down.
ATAAGTGACACATAGTTCGTATTTCAAATACCAGTTTGCTCGACTTATCGGGTTTCACCAGGCAACCCTGAAGTATTATCGGATTAATAAATTAGGAGACGTTTATGAATAAGGGGGTTACACTTCAACATTATCTAAAATTACTAGTTGCCATGGAACTTCTCCATCTTCACCACAGAAGTCCAAATGCTCTCAGCCAGGATAGCAGGCTGCTCGTAGCCCGCGAAGTGCCCCCCGAAGTCCAAGGTCGTGGACTGCAGCAGCGTGGGGTACTTATCGCGGAGGAAATCATCAGGCATGTAGATTAGCTCGTAGCGTAACTTCAGAGCAGCGAATGGGACGGGCGTTGGGATCCTGTCAAGAGTATCGAGTTTATTTTTTTATAATCGGCATAACAAAGTGACTCCACTCCACGGATCGTAAGTGAAAAGTGGAGCCCAAATCGCGGCGGCAACGAATAAGTGAAGCTGTAACATGTCAGTAACTATTTGGGCGATTCTCCGCCGAGCGTTTCAAGCGCTCTTCGTATTTGCCGTCTTGCGATTAGTACCGTGACGGAAGGACAAGACGCAACAACATTGAACATGCTTGACTTGGTACTGCTGCTGAATAACTTTTACATTAAAACAATACTCTTAGGGTCACCTCTTGTAATAATATTTGTTGAGACGACAAGGACGAGATAAAAACGCTGTAAAACGCCCATCAACGGTCTGGAAAAGATCGCTCTTTAGCGATATTTAAGACCGCCTTTTGTTTACCTCTTTCAAACATGTACTTTTATTATTTGTTTTGTATTTGTCTTTGAGGTGCAATAAAGAGTTATTGTATTATAAAAACGCTGAATATAGTGAACATTCACCCATTTAGTTGATGCAATTCTGTAATCGTATACGAAATAATCGATAAATCAATTGTGATGACAATTTCAAACAAAAAATCACGAGAACATGCTGACGTGACTATTCGTACTTACATCAAGATGCCAAACGACAGCGGGTCTCTCAGCACGGCCAAGAACTCCGCGTACGCGCGCGCAGCGGTCGTCGCGCTCCGACTCGACCAGTAGAGGGTGAAGGAGTCGAACCAGTCGTCCATGTCGTAGTGCTCCGCCAGGTTACCATCGACGGAGTACTGGCCCACGCGGTCTGTGGCCATGATCACGTTCTCGATCAGCCAGGAGGCTAGCGCCACTGGGGAGTCGTCCAGTCCATGTCCTGGGCAACCAGATTAATAACCAGGTTAAGTTAAGGCTCTCGCCTAGCGTCTTTCGAGCGTCGCCTATTGAAGACCCGCGTGAGTTCGACGCCATGCGGGCGTTTAGGTACTAGACGACTACGCTCGAAAGGCGCTAAGTGGCGATGCTGCGGGGGATGCTGATCATCTTTGATCTTGATCATCGAGAAAACACGATACAAGACCATCAAATCTTTAGAAACTTCAAGATTCCTTCGTAATGACCCCAAAGTAGATTTACTCGTAAGTGTGCCTACTAGTGTACCTACTAGTATGGTTCAATGTATTTTACAAAATTGCGAATATTCTGATGAAAACTTGTTAGTATTTTTCTTCACTGCTTTATTAGCAAGCCTAAGGGTAAATTTCTACGGCATTTGATGAGTTGACACTACTTACAATACCTAACCCAAACGTAGAATTTAGCGATCGGAACTTACTGAAACATGGCCGAAAAAGCCAACCAGAAATATTCAGATTTTGCCTGAATGTTCCGCAACTTTTGCATTGCTACCCAGGAATATATTTACGAAACACTCACCAACATTATCTGGCTTGGTCGCTTGCACGTGGAAGTACCCGAAATGCTCCAAATAGGAGAACAGACGCGTTGTGAGCGGGTACATCCTGTCCTCGTATCTCTTCTCCACCACGGCCGGAGGGTACAGCTGTCCCAACACCCATTTGGTCAGCGATTGAGGACGGAAACTGGAATCAATGTGTGCATTTTGATATGATTCTTCCACTAGTTGAGTCACTTGAAGTGAAATCCTTTATTTTTCGGTTTTATTGAAAAGCTAATTTTGAGACAGTTGATTGATTGAGCACTCACATAGTTGAAATCAACTTAAGTATGATGATGTACCTATACTAATTTAGTATTTACCTTTCCTTGTTCAATACGAAATCAATAAACTATTATTTCATTTATTTCCTAGATCAATCATAACAGGCAGTGCTAACTACATTACAGGTAGGTACTTACACACCATCAATGATCCAAAGCCCTATAGAAATGATGATGCCTGCTTATGATGCATCTTCTGATTTTTATAGGCCTTCTAACACAATCAGGTCAGATGGCCAACCGTCGTGATATTCGTGATCAACAATGCTCAGCGTGGGTGAGCTGTTTTTGTGAGGTGAGCTGTGTCTGTTGAAAACAGCCCACCCCCTTTTTAGCATTCATTCCACATGATCACGGTTGACTTGTACTTATGCGGTCACGGTCAAGGCCGTTGGCATCAACCAAATAACGGTTAGGTCAACCGCGTTCTACACAATATGTTTTAATAAAGTTTTTATATCAACGCAATGAATAACCCGATGGTTGGGGGTTGGACCTGATTGCGTCGAAGGCCTATTATTATTACCACTACACCAACCTAAAAGCGAAGTTCGTATGGAACCCCAGCACCCTCTCAGGGAAGAGCGTGGCGATGGCGTCTGCCGCCACGTGCCCCAGGTCCCCGGCGTGGATGTAGAACTGCGGCTTGCCCAGGCGCAGCATTAGGTTCTTCATGATGATCCCCATTTGGTACAGCGACATGCCGATCTTGTTCGTTGCCTGCAAGTTTTTGAGTAGGAAAATGGTTATCAGATAGTAAAGCAGCGCAGGTTGATAATACTCCTACGGTATCTACTCGTAAGTGATGATTGATTGATTCCGGTAGAGGTAGGTAGTTAGGTACTTGGGTACATTGTGGTCGAATTGATGCTATCCCATGACGTCCCCTTAACGGCTATGCGGGAGACGCCGCAGGGGTTTTTAGTGGTTATTCTCCTCCCTGCCATCTGACCAGCAGGGGTCAGAAGAGGAGCGAGTCCTACAAACCACCCCCCAAATGGGCATCCCCAGCCCGGGGGTGAAAATGCGAAAACATAGCAACGGAACTTGGCTAAAGCGATGATTGCAATTTCATTCAATGCCGTTAGCTCAAGCAGACTCAATAATAGAGACCAACTAATGTAAATAATATTTACAATGAACATGCAGGTACAGTCGCCATCAGATACATTGGAGCAGCCAGGATACTCGCAATCATCTGAGAAGGCCTATGTTGCCATGACGTCAGAGTGCAATTTCAGATATTTTTAAACATCTTATTCGTCCCAACAATGTAACTATCTATAAGAAAAAAACAGATTGTCTTAGGTACGGTCGGCTCCAATAATATGTGTACGATTTTGATCCTTATTCCTTTGGCATACGTTCTGGAATGTATACATATTATTAGACGTGACTGTACTTCTGACCTTAATCTATTAACATTCTAAATTATTTTAGAATTATAAATAACGTAAGACTCATACATATTTAAATATTGATCAAACGAGTTACTCACGTAATTTTAGTTCCTAAATAATTGCTCGATATGTTTCGATCCATTTAGAGGATCCTCATCAAAGCCAAAGCCAAGCAGAGCGCAAGCCCACAGAACACTTCAGGCTTTGGTCGCGGGTACTCCATGAGGAAGATCCTCTAAATGGATCGAAACATGTCGAGCAATTATCGATTAAAATTACGTGAGTACCTAACCCGTTTGATCAATATTTAAATATTCTAAATTATTAGCTAAGCAGGGTAGTTGAGTTTATATTTTATTGGTATAAATCTGGGTCGCATTTTATAAAGTTACAATTTACAATTTCGCCGTTTGCCCCTGCTTTTAGCCGATAAGTAAGTGCGTGCGTTAGAGAGGCAAACAGCGAAATTGTAAAATGTAACTTTATAAAACGCGACCCTGCTGGCGACTGTAAGAATACTGACCTCCGAATACCCATACCCGGGCAAGTCCGGTGCGATGATCTCAAACACGAAGTCCCCCTCCATTTGCATGAGCTGCCTGATGACGTGGACGTACTCGAAGGTGGTGACCGGGAACCCGTGGAGCAGCAACAGCGGCAGCACCCGCTTGCCAGGGCTGTGGGGCCTCACGTGGATGTAGTGGATGTCCAGACCTAGAGGGGTTTAACAGGCGATTTGTCGCTATCACTCTAACGAAGGTGGTATTAGTGACAGAGACAAATCCTCGAGATTTAGAGATTTCGAAGTTCACACTTCACAGTAAGGCTACCTAGAATATAGAATGAAATGATTGGTTGGTGAATACTAAAGTGTTCTGAATTGCTCACAACATTAGGTCGTTTTGTTCAACCCCAAAATACGATAGTTTGAATTTTTAGATCGTAAGGAATCTGTTTCTGAATCGTCTCTTCGTATTTTTACTTCGCCTTCTTTTTTTTTTATGTTGGCACAACAAAGTGGCTCCAATCCACCTGATCGTAAGTGAAAAGTAGAGCCCAAATCGCGGCGGCAACGAACAGGAGAAAATCAGTAACCTGTTAGTTGCCACCGCCTTGCTGGCCCACTAGATGCTTCTTCACGCTTCGTTTAAAGGGTCCCAACTTATAGGTATGTGATATTAGAGAGACAGAGACAAATCCTCGATATTTAGGGATTTCGAAGTTCACAGCACGGCTGCAGAATGAAATGATTGGTCGGTGAATACTAAAGTGTTCTGAATTGCTCACAACATGTAGGTCGTTTTGAACCAAACCAAATTACGTTATACATCAGTGTGTAAGTCTAATACGGGCGATCTGTTAAACCAGGCATGGGATTCATTAGTGTAATCATGGATTACAAGGTTTTTTAAAAGTTACTCTTAATTATGACCCCACAGATTTTTTTAAGATTATCGGAGCAGCAATGTAGGTACGAAAATTTGTTATTGTTGATATGGCAGTTATGTCACCTGCTTTTGAAATAAGCTGTCATCGAGTGTTTAACTCGCGTATGTTGCTCCACATTATTTTGTATGGAAAATGTTGTTGCTCTAATTTTAAGTAAAAGTTATTTGAATGTACTTGATATGTCGTAAACTTACACCCGTTAAGAGCTTCGCCCGTATTAGACTTACACCCTGTATAGAATCACGTTAGTTTGAATGTTCCAATCGTAAGGAATCTGTTTCTGAACCGTCTCATCGTATTATTACTTTGATTTTTGAAATCACGTTATAAAAATCTGATATTCAAAAACTTCCTGTGCATCAATACGTATAATAAGTATACATAGCACGTGAAATAAGAACGATATGCCTATGGCACGCTGTATGGGAGGCCTATGTCCATCAGGACGTCTGTCGGTAGCTAATAGGCATGATGACTGGCAAGTCAAATCAGCATCTTTTTTCGAACTGTCAAAACGATCACCATCACCACTATGGAATTTTATATGAAATACACAAAAGTGACGTCACGTTTGAGTACTGCCAAATTACCTACTCTTTTAAGTCCTTTTCAATTTATTAAATAGAAGTTGTCTACAAAAATTACTGCAATCTACATCTTAGTAACAATTTCTTCATGTATTATGTCGTGCATAATGTCAAATAATTTATTTGAATTACAGTCATCAGGGAGGGAAGGGAAATTAGACGGTCAAAGATAAACAATGTTAATTGCATATCAACATTAGATGTCGGTGAACGGTTGATATCTCAATTCCTAGCCACACCTCCTCGTGGTCCCTCCTGGTAACTGTGGAGCATTGCTGCTGAGCTAATGCTGAGCATTAATGATCCATGGGCCAACGTGGCGGGAAGAAACTCACCAAGACGCACTGGCCAGCGTGGTGTTTTATGGCTTTTGAAACCTTCTTCGAAATATGAATTACGTCCAAAATAACTCGGCCCTCAGTCACGGCAGCCCCGCTCTCCCTAGACACGGCGGCATCGATGGGAACGGGGCGGAGGGTGCTAAGAATCGCCGGCAGAGATCCGGCCGCCAAACTTCGATGACCCTGGCTACTTTTAATACAAGGACACTGAAAGGTGATGATAGGCTTTGCGAACTGCTAGAAGAAGTAGGAAAAATCAAATGGGATGTAATAGGGCTGTCTGAGGTAAGGCGGAAAGGAGAAGACCTAATCACACTGCCAAGCGGTGATCTGTTATATCACAGGGGGGATGATGACAAAGCATATGGCGGAGTCGGATTCCTGATAAGTAGAAAGCTATCTTCTGTTGTGATGAATGTAGGAAGCGTGTCATCACGGGTCTGCTACACAATCCTAAAGCTCAACAGTAGATATGCTCTTAAAATCATTCAAGTCTACGCTCCCACATCCGATCATGCCGATGAAGCAGTGGATGCTTTCTATGAGGATATATTAAAAGCTCAAGACGATAATCCCAGCCATTATACTATCATCATGGGGGATTTCAATGCTAAACTCGGCCCCGCACTAGCAAACGAAAAGTCTGTGGGACAATATGGGCTGGGAATGCGAAACTCTCGAGGCCAAACACTCGTCAACTTCATGGAGCAGCATAAACTTTTTGCCTTAAACACCTTCTTCAAAAAACGACCATCAAGAAAGTGGACTTGGATCAGCCCTAATGGGCGGACAAAGAATGAGATTGATTTTATTATAAGCTCAAACAAGAGCATTGTTACAGATGTGTCCGCTCTTGGTCGTTTTAAAACTTGCAGTGATCATCGCTTAGTGAGGGCTACATTGAGATTCAATCTTACTAAGGAGAGGCAGAAAATAATAAAATCTCACTTTAAAAAGTATGATCAAACAGACTACCCGTTCTTACAAAAAGAGTTCCAACTGGAACTAAACAACAGATTTGAGTGCCTAAAAGAGAACAATCTGGATGAGAATTCACTGAACGATGACATCTGCAGCATACTACGGGAAACAGTGAAAAAACATATTGGCGGCATAAATAAGCCAACCGAGAAGAAACTGTCGTCCACTACTTTAGCACTAATGCATCACAGGAGGCAGCTTAAACTGAACACAAGTGCTGATCAGAAAGAAATTCATTCCATTAATAGAGCAATCAACAAAGCAGTAAGATTAGATATCCGAAAACACAACACAAAAATAATTAGAGATACCATAGAACAAAACAAAGGACCCAAAATATTTACAAAAAAACTTAATAAGAACAGACAACAAATTTTTCAACTCAAAGATCAAAATGGAAATATTACCACAGACCGTGACCACATAAAATCTATGGTAGAAGCTTTTTACATGACACTCTATGCATCGACAACAGCGGAACCTGAATCACCAGAAGCAACAGATCCCAGGGCAGAGAGTACTCCAAGACTCGCAGATCCAGTCTTGCCGAATATACTAAGCGAAGAGATCGAATACGCCCTGAAACGCATGAAGACAGGGAAGGCGGCTGGTGAGGATGGAGTCTACGTAGAAATGCTGGTCGCTGGAGGTGTTCCTGTTTTAAAGATACTGGTGGATCTCTTTAATAGGGTTTTATTTAGTGGTTCTACGCCAAAAGCGTGGAATAATGCTATTGTCACAATCCTACACAAAAAAGGAGATAAGGCCTTGTTGGGGAACTACCGGCCCATCAGTTTGTTACCACAAATTTATAAGTTGTTCGCCAAAGTCCTGTGTAACCGACTGTCCCGACAGTTGGACGAATATCAGCCCGTCGAGCAGGCTGGCTTCCGGAAAGGATATTCCACTACAGATCATATCCACACGGTTAAGCAGCTGATGGAGAAATGTAAGGAGTATAACCGGCCTCTGTGTTTTGCCTTCATAGACTACGAGAAGGCTTTCGACAGTGTCGAACATTGGGCCGTGTTTCAGTCTCTCCAGCGTTGTGGTATTGACAACAGATATGTTAGTGTTCTCCGGGAGCTATACAAAAGTGCGACGATGCAGGTACAAATGCACGAACTTACCAACCCCGTGCCCTTGAAACGGGGTGTGCGCCAAGGTGATACCCTTTCGCCCAAGCTCTTCACTTGTGTTTTAGAAGACATGATGAAGACTCTGAACTGGAGCGAAAGAGGTATCGATGTAAATGGCGCCAGATTGTCGCATTTAAGGTTCGCAGACGACCTCGTCCTTCTAGCTGAGAACGTTTTAGACCTCCAAATCATGCTGGATGAACTGCGTATAGCATCTCTAACCGTTGGTCTCAGGATGAACATGTCCAAGACGAAAATCATGACTAACCGACTAACCCAGACACCACATATCATCATTGGTGACACGCAAGTGGAAGTCGTGCGTGATTACGTATATCTTGGACACTGTTTATCTTTTGATCAACGAACCCAAGAGAAAGAGGTCGCTAGACGAATTCAGCTGGGTTGGGCTGCATTTAGTAACCTGTCGCGCGTCTTTAAATCTAAAATCCCCCAATGCCTTAAGACGAAGGTATTTAACCAATGTGTCTTGCCCACCCTCACTTACGGATCAGAAACTTGGGCGCTCAACAAGGGAGTTCTACACAAAATGAACGTGACACAAAGGGCCATGGAGCGAGCCATGTTAGGTATCTCCCTTGTTGATCGTGTTCCAAACAGCGAAATCCGGCGCCGTACGAAAGTATCCGACGTCGGTAAACGAATCGCACAGCTGAAGTGGAGATGGGCAGGGCACTTGGCGAGAAGTAGCGATGGGCGGTGGACGAGGCAGGTTACTGAATGGTGGCCAGGGTGGTCAAGAAGATCTGCTGGGAGACCACCGACAAGATGGTCCGACGACATCTGCCGAACCGCAACAAAGCAATGGATGCGATTAGCACACGACCGAGGAAAGTGGCGTAATAAAGAAGAGGCCTATACCCAGCAGTGGGTGGACACGGGCTGAATAGATAGAGATAGACAGTCATCATCCCTATTATGATGAATTTAGTAATGGCTTCTTTATACCAACCCTGAATATTGGTGACAAACTGCGGGAAGCTATTCAGCCAGTCCTCCCTGGCTTGGAAGTCGTATTCATCAGCCCAGTAGTCGAGGCAGTGAGCAAGGAACCCGGCATGGGTGCCGTATGTATTCGCAGCGCCATGAAGCGCGCGCGTGAGATTGCGGCGGTTGTAGATACGGCCTCGTAGGTCTGACACCATCTGAAATAGATACTCAATCGATTCATAAATGTTGGTAAGGTTCTAAAAGCGGACGTCAGGAGTCTTGTAAACCTGACTATAAATAGGTAACCTAAAGAACTTACCTCGTCAGTAAAGCGCACTTTAAATCTCCTAACGCTGGTGTCTTGGTACTATCAAGTTGGTAGCGGTAGTTGGTAGTGACCCTCCCCCTACCACTACCCTATACCAGTAACTGGAGTTCGAGGCCAAAGAATCTACGAAAACATTGCCACAACAATGAAATGTTCTTACAATAGTAAATCCTTATTTTCTAAAAACAGACGTTGAGATATGTTATTTGTTGGTAATTTTAATTCTTTAATTTATAGAAACAATATTATTTACTTATTTTCACGTAAATATAAGATATTTTAATAAAAACTTAATTATCCGCAATTATTAGTAACAAAGTTGGTATTACGCTGGTATCACCTCAGGCGTTAATAACATTTGGTACAGCAATTTAACTACACATAAATTAAAAGGAAGGTATGGTTAAATTACTAAGCAGTATAATTACTGTACTATTACTAAGTAGTCTTAAGCCTTATTTTAATTATGGGAAAGAAATTTGGAAATGTAAAATGAAAGCATTTTTTGTATTTTATTTTTTATTTGTCTTCTTCATCACTTATCATCCTGAGTCCTGGGTAAAAATAGAGTACACTCCGATAAAAGCCGAGAGGCCTTTATGACGCCCAAATAATTTGTAAAATATACCTCTTAGAGTATATACAGGGTGTTTTTTTTTCGACCGTTCAAATTCTACGTAGTGAATGTGTAGGTCATACTGACCAACTTTTACTATGGGGACAAAGTCGAAATCGCGAAAAAAAAATCAGCTGTTTCATACATTTCGGCCGGCGTAATGCCGCCAATTTGTATGAAACAGCTGATTTTTTTTTCGCGATTTCGACTTTGTCCCCATAGTAAAAGTTGGTGAGTATGACCTACACATTCACTACGTAGAATTTGAACGGTCGAAAAAAAAGCACCCTGTATACAGGGTGGTCCAAACCTTGACGTCAAAAATTTTTTTTTAGGTTCCCTACGTCATGGGCTATCGGAATATACCCCATGTATGTTAGCCGATTTTTTGTAGTTTTCGAGTTATGAATTTTTGAAAAAAATTTTTTGAGAAATTTTGGAATGACGAAATTTATTGATAAAAAAAAAATTGGGTTTTTTTAATATTTTCTTTTTGTAAAAGTATTACAACAAATAAAGCATTTACTGACAAAAAAATTAGCGTTCTCTCTTTGATACAAGTAGGATAAAAAATAAAAAATTCTAAATTTTACGTTAAAAACGCACCAAAATAGCATTAATGTACGTAAATAAAAAAAATAAAACATATCTCAAGGATTTTTGGTAATGTCAAGACTGCCCTAGACCTTAAACCTTCGTAAAAGCAAAAAAAAAGTTATACTTAATGATGAGGATTTTTCGGAGTAGTCGGTCAAATAAACTTAAAAAAACTTCAAAATTTTTAATTTAAAAATAAAGTGAAATTTCGTCTGTTTTGTTGTTCTTATCAATAAACAAATACAGAAAATACCACGAAAGCTCAATTTGTGTAGTTATTCAAGTCATTTTGTACTACTTTAAAAATTTAAGTTTTTTTAAGTTTATTTGACCGACTACTCCGAAAAATCCTCATCATTAAGTATCACTTTTTTTTTGCTTTTACGAAGGCTCAAGGTCTAGGGCGGTCTTTAGAATACGAAAATTCCTTGGGATATGTTTTATTTTTTTATTTACGTACATTAATGCTATTTTGATTCGTTTTAGCGTAAAATTTTGAATTTTGTATTTTTTTATCCTACTTGTATCAAAGTGAGGACGCTAATTTTTTTGTCAGAAAATGCTTTATTTGTAGTAATACTTTTACAAAAAAAAACTAGTTTTATTAATAAATTTCTTCATTCCAGAATTTCTCAAAAATTCATAACTCGAAAACTACAAAAAATCGGCTAACATACATGGGGCATATTGTGATAGCTCATGACGTGAGGAATCAAAAAAAAAATTTTTGACCTCAAGGTTTGGACCACCCTGTATAACCAACTTTGTTCCAACAAAAATGTGACAAACTCATTTTAAATCTTAAAATAAGCGACAGTAAGTTTCGGACTCAACACTGATGGTGTTATAAAGGACTCTTGGCTTTTATGGGAGTGTACTCGATTTTTAAGGCATTAATAAGGCACCCCTGCCTTATTACGGGTTAAAACTGCTTAGTAATAGTATATTATAGTACTTATACTGCTTAGTAATTTAACCATACCTACTGTCTTAACAAATATGGCACGCTGTCGTATGTGTTCACTGGTAATTCAAGTTTGTTTTTTTTTTTTTTGTTTTAAAATAGGCTTTGAAACGTTGGCTCTTATCATTTTAAGTTCTTTACAAGAAAATTTTGTCATATCAATGTTAGTTAAGAGAAAAAAAAGTTTTTAGGTATTTACGTGTTTTTAAGAAAATCCTAGTTGTGACCGCCATATTAAACAAAAAGGCGTACAAACATTACACAGGTATATAATGTTTTTATTAGGAATTATTTTAAATGAATATATTAAAAAACAAAAAGGTTGTGGAAACCTGAAAACTTTATTTGACAATGACATAAGAGACTTTGACGGATTTGACAATAACGCATCTGTCGTAGTTTCGTTGGCCTCGAACTCCAATTACTAGATTAGGCCAGATCTACCAGATGTAGTGCCTGACTGAGTTCTGCTGGAAAGGTGAGTTCTGAAGAATCGTGCTCGTAAACCTTTTTTTGTCGCATGGGAGAAATGCATTTATGCATCCATCCCCAGACCGGAGGAGTCCATTGCGGGTGGTATGTGTAAATACCCAACATAAAACCCCTGGCACTTTACTCACATTGCCGTTGTGAAGAACATTATAGAATTGCGAGCATTCCATGGTACTCACCCGACGGACCCGTTTAGTTCAAATCGTGTAAATCTAAGAAAATAACCTAAAGAATTCACCTCGTCAGTAAAGCGCACTTTAAACCTCCTAATGCTGGTGTCCTGGTAGTGGTGCTCCCCCCACCATTGCTCAGGGACGTGTGGAGGGGCTCGTACTGGATAAGCCAGGTCTATCAGATGTAGTACCTATCGCTGAGGGCTACTCGAAAAAGCGTATGTGAAGAGTCTTGTCAGCCTGACTAAATAGGTAACCTAAAGAACTCACCTCGTCAGTAAAGCGCACTTTAAACCTCCTAATGCTGGTGTCCTGGTAGTGACGCTCCCCCCACCACTGCTCAGGGACGTGTGGAGGGGGTCGAACTGGATTAGCCAGGTCTATCAGATGTAGTACCTATCGCTGAGGGCTGGATGGGGTTCTAAAAGCGGATGTTGAGAGTCTTATAAGCCTGACAATATAGGTAACCTAAAGAACTCACCTCGTCAGTAAAGCGCACTTTAAACCTCCTAATGCTGGTATCCTGGTACTGACGCTCCCCCCACCACTACTCAGGGACGTGTGGAGAGTGGAGGGGCTCGCGCTGGGTAGGCCAGGTCTACCAGATGTAGTGCCTGTTTAAGGACTGTTGGAAAGATGAGTTCTGAATAATCGTGCTCGTAAACCTTTTTTTGTCGCAGGGGAGGAATGCATTTATGCATCCATCCCCGGACCGGAGGAGTCCATTGCGGGTGGTATGTGGGGCTCGCTCTCGAGGAAAATACCCAACATAAAACCCTGGGGCTTTACTCACGTTACCGTTGTGGAGAACATTATAGAATCCGGACCCGTTTAGGTCCAATCGTGTAAATCTAAGGAAATAACCTAAAGAACCTCACCTCGTCAGTAAAGCGCACTTTAAACCTCCTGATGCTGGTGTCCTGGTAGTGGTGCTCCCCCCACCACTGCGCAGGGACGTGTGGAGGGGCTCGTACTGGATAAGCCAGGTCTATCAGATGTAGTACCTATCGCTGAGGGCTATACGGAAGCTGGTTGGAGTTCTAAAAGCGGATGTTAAGAGTCTTATATGCCTGACTATAAAGATAACCTAAAGAACTCACCTCGTCAGTAAAGCGCACTTTAAACCTCCTAATGCTGGTGTCGTGGTAGTGATGCTCCCCCCACCACTGCTCAGGGACGTATGGAGGGGCTCGTACTGGATAAGCCAGGTCTACCAGGTGAAGTGCCCCGTTAAGGGCTGCGCGGAAGGCAGAGGGGTTCTGAAATTAATGTCGTGTATGTAGAAAAATTGCCTAGAACATGGCAAATGTGGTTATGTGTATTTACGACTAGGAACCTTATCTTATTAGTGGGGCCCTTACGGATACACTTCGACTCATTGGGATCTTTTGTGTAAACGACCAGGAGCCTATTGCGTAACAAATTAAAACTAATAAATCTAATAATACAAGCGGAAGTCTCTTTTTTATTTCTTTTACTAGAAAGTTACTTCTAATTGAAATATTAGTTGTAATTTGTTATGCAATAGGCTCCATGTATTTATACGAGTATAGTTATTAATTATCTAATTTCGGTATGAATTCTCGTTATTTTCTCATTTTGAACTGCACGAATCTTGTCTTGTATCTACTGTTTTCATTTCAGTAATAATTTAGCAGCATGGCAAGCCCATTTATCACCTTCCGAATAAACCATTTATCACCTTCCGAATAAACTCAACTTACGTAACTACATACCTACACACACACACACTACTCACACAACTACTATACTATCACAAGCTCTCAAAAACAGCAAACTGTTAAAATAAAGTTAACTATTTAAATACGCCTATCGCCTTCTCACTTACCACTTCACCCAAAACACTGTTAAATATGTCGGCGAGCACCGGTAACAGGTAATCGATGGTTCCCAACAGCCCGTCCACAGGGCTGGTGGTCGTCACATTATCAACACGCGAACAACACGCCACAGACAGCAGACACACCAATAATGTTACTCGCATGTTGCTTAGGGCCAATCTTAATTGCAGGTTTGTCACAACGATTATTTACGTTATTTTTAGGATTTTAAACCTGATTGGCCTTTTAACACTAAACCTACGCTTATATTTTATAAAATTAACACAAGAACCGAGTTTTTCTTGAAATGCTTAATTGTTGTTACAAACCTGACTGTAATTACGGTTTTTTTTTCGTACTAATTCCCTAATAGTCCCTAATAATGAAAAAGCCCTTAGATTGGTAGAGTTTGAACGGAAAATGAAGGCACGTGAGAGAAACGGGGGCGCCTTGCGGCCAGACGACTTCACTTTCTGCAGAAACTAGATTTGGTTTGTTTTAAAATTTATTCAATTGGTCATAAAAAAAAATATAGAGACATATTTTAGTTTTCCCTTGCCGAGTGACCTTGCCATATGAAAGTTGAATGATGACTATTATGTACTTACAGTTGTTTTACGCGTTGAATAATTTATTCTGACGTTTTCATATTTTATTGTGTTATTAATACCTAGGCATTACTAATCGCCAGAAGTTGTTTTCAATCTAAAGGACGTTCAGGGTAAAACGATATCGTAAACATATTTTTGTTATGTATTTACTAGAAATCTGCATCTAAATTCGATTATAATTTATCTTTTCCGCTCCCAATCATCATCATCAGCCTATATCAGCACACTGCTGGACACAGGCCTCTGCCATACTACCCCGTTACAAAAACCATGCCGTCGTAGCTAGTATTCTAACATTTAAGTTAAAACAGGAACTAAGTTGTTTTAAGTTTTGGGAATAACCGAAACGTCATCTTTTAGGCGGAAAATACTTAACCTTTTGACCACCACAATCGGCCATAGACAATGGTAAATCGTGACTATGACGCCAATGACGGCACTGAGGCCTTATCGCGAACCACGAACGAAGTGTTGCCTCACTGTCACGCTTACGTACGAATTCGCAAGTGCGAGAGAGAGGCAACACTTACTGTCTTACTGGTTCGCTACCGCGAAAATCGAAATTCGTAAATATCGAGGATTTTTCTCTGTCACTCAAACGAAGGCGTCATTAGAGTGAGAGAGACAAATCCTCGAAATTTACGAATTCGTTTTTCGCAGTAGTGCCGCAGGGGCCTGTTTATCAAAAGCTTTTAACTTGTAATACAAGTGGAAGTCTCTTTTTATTGCCATTAATTAGATAAGGACTTCCGCTTGTATATCAAGTTACAAGCTTTTGATAAACAGGCCCCAGGGACCCGTTTCTCGAAAGCTTGGAACTGGTAATACAAGTGGAAGTCCCCTTTTGACACTATGAATTAGATAAGAACTTCCGCTTGTATTACAAGTTACAAGCTTTCGAGAAATAAACGCTAGGTCTAATATTATATACTCAATCTGTCTAAGTACTTAGTACTTACCACTTCCCCAAAAACGCTGTTAAATATATCGACGACAACTGGAAACGCGTCGGAGACTGTGCGCAGAAACCCCTCCACTGGACTGGTATTATTTCCAAAATAGTCAACACGTGAGCCACACGCCACAGACAGAAGACACAACAGCAACGTTGCTCGCATGTTGTCGGTCGTCAATTAAACAATAATTCAGGTATTTATGAAATGTAAGTATTTTAGTTGCGTTTAATTTGGTTCGCTATCACCAGGGTTTGGTCTATGGTTTGTTTTTTTTAATAACACATGAGTACCTAATTTAAAAGTATCTTAGTTTCACTTGCTGTAAGGACACGCGGGGCAAATGCAACTAGGTAATTAAATTACAACAGATAGTAATCGTTCGAGTTTCGTAAGACGAGGGGTCAAACCTGCCGCTTCTTTCCGCCACCGCCCTACGCGACAATTTTTCCATTCTCACCATTTAGATGGTTGGCAGTCCTCAACTGTGCGCTTTTCCCGTAACTTCCTGCCTCGCACAGCTAAACTTTGAAACGAACTGTCGCAAGCGGTGTTTCCGGACCGTTACGACCTTCAAACCTTCAAGAAAAGAGCGGACTCCCATCTTAAAGACCGGCAACGCATTTGCGACGTCTCTGGTGTTGCGGGTGTCCATACTGTCCATGGGTGACTTCAATTGCTTTCAATCAAACGATTCGTCTGTTCGATTGCCACCTATAGCATTAAAATTTCAAGTTCACACACCAACCACCCTGTAAATCGGCACTGTTGCAATGCAAATGCCAACTTCACGGAGTCTATCGGGAAAACAGGGTTGCATAATATATCATCATCAGCCTATGTTAGTCCACTGCTGGACGTAGGCCTCTCCTATTAACTATGCGTATAGACGCATTAGGAGGTAAATGCCCATAATCGCCACGCTGGGCAAGCGGATTGGCGATCGCAGTAATGTGTCCACTATGATGACGCTGCTGCCCATCATCAATCTTGTAAAATGATCAGTGACACTTCAATCCATTAGTCGACTCTTACGACACCCGCAGGAGGAGTTGGGGTGGTGACAAATGTATTCTTACTGCCGTCACCACACGGCAGTTGCATATATGCAAATATACAATTTAAACACCGCTTTAAATCATAAGTATATCAGATCTAATAACTGATGTGAGTACTCGTATATTATTTCGACCCTCGCCTTACGAAACTCGAACGATTACTAGCTGTTTCACGCTACAGTAATTTATTTTGTCGGTATTCGTGAAGTGTATGTAAATCAACGAATTAGGTGCGAATAGGTACTTAATCGACGGAAGTTGTCTTCAATTAAGACCTTAATCCGAAGGGCATTCGAAGTACAAAGAGATCATAAAATGTATTGGTTGTTCTCGCTCGTAGTTGAGAATAACAGAGAAGAATATAATATATACGATATAGAAATTGATGACACTGTTAGTACCTATATCATATAGGTACTAACAGTGTCATCAATTTCGGCATTCGGTATTATATTCTGATTAGATAAAAGTAGAATAGTACATTAGGCACTACGGCCCTACCGCGAAAAACGAAATTCGTTAATTTCTAGGATTTGTCTCTCTCACTCTAATGATAATGACGCCTTCGTTTGAGTAACAGGGAAAAATCCGCGAAATTTACGAATTTCTTTTTCACGGTAGGCACTGGTCTCACCGCGAGCTACGAAGTTACTCGCCCGGCGATGATAGCTTAGTAGCTCGCGGTGAGACCAGTGCCTTACGATACGAGTGCGAAAAAAAAAAAGTTCGGAAGTGGCGATATAAATTAAAACATGACCGTGGGCGTGGGGAGTGTTTTAAATCAACACGATTTACGAATTTCCTTCTGGCACGCGTATCGTACGGTTTTCAGTACAGATGCCCTCCGAATCCGAAGTTCCGACCTGTCAAAAAATTAACCACTTCTCGCACTATAGTGCGTAAAAAAGCATCCGTCAGTACTGTGGATCCAAAAAATATGAAAAAAATAATAAAGTTTCGAACATAATTGGCGCTTGGTTGGAAAACTTAGCAACAGTGCGAGAAAGGATCGTTACGAATACGAAGAAATAGGTTTCTAGTAGAAGTCATCAGTCATCAGTTCATCACATAATATAGTTACTTATTCTAAGAATTAACATTCGTTTGACAGTTTAGAAATGAGACATATATATGACGTCGAGACTACATCGGAAAAATGTTGGCTCTTACGCCCATATAAGGATTAATCTATAACCCTCAAAAGTTCATTTGTAGCAATCGGCAACTATAATAGGTACTCTCCAAGATTGACTGTAGGTATACTGTACAGTCAACAAATATGGTCCACCACTGTTTGATTTATTAACACTGAATGGAGAGTCGAAAAGTGATAGATCAGTTTTTTCGTTGGAATTTGATTATGATTTATGATCATAGAGCGAGGATAGGAAGTAGATAAAAAGCAATCATATCTCAGCAAACCTTCAGTATTTATTAGAATACAATTTAAACAGGTACAGAAAATAAATTCAAACTAAATGTCCGAATACGAACAAAACCAGAGAATGAAAAAACAAGAGGATTTAACTAACTACTACTGGAAAAAAACAATTGTGAAACTAACATAAAAACAAGTTTAATCTACCTCTTCTATAACGGGTCCAGAGTCTCCTGTTTTATTTCCAGCCCCGTGAAGTTTCTTCATCAACGGGGCACAGGCGTTGGTCAAATCCTTCAATTTGCTCTCATACTCTTCTTTCTCAGCTAGAGTGTTGCTGTCCATCCAACGGATAGCTTCCTCACACTTATTACGAGCTTTAGAAGCTTCTGTAGAATCCAGTTTACTTCCCACCTCGCTCAACGCTTGCTTCACTCCATAAGCGTACGATTCCAACTTGTTTCTTGCAACGATCCTGTCTCTCTGCAAATCGTCTTCATGCTTATACTTCTCAGCTTCAGACAACATTCGGTCTATATCAGCTTGGGATAGTCTACCTTTGTCATTTTTGATTACTATATTCTTACTCTTGCCTGTGCTGTTGTCTTTAGCCGACACATTTAAAATACCATTGGCGTCTATGTCAAATGAGACATCTATTTGAGGGACACCTCTTGGAGCAGGTGGGATACCAGTCAAATCAAAAGACCCCAAAAGATTATTGTCTTTTGTCATCGCTCTCTCGCCTTCGTAAACTTGAATGGAAACAGCTGGCTGATTATCGGAATAAGTCGTGAAGGTCTGCGACTGCTTGCATGGTATTTTAGCGTTACGTTCGACTATCTTCGTCATGACGCCTCCACTAGTTTCTATCCCTAGGGAGAGCGGAGCAACGTCTACTAAAAGAACATCCTGGATTTTGGAATGTCGCTCCCCGCTCAAGATAGCAGCTTGCACTGCTGCGCCGTACGCAACTGCTTCATCAGGGTTTATGGATAAATTAAGCTTTTTGCCATTGAAACAGTTTTGCAACAAGCTCTGAATTTTTGGAATCCTTGTTGAGCCGCCTACAAGGACTATGTCATGGATAGAACTTTTATCCATTTTCGCGTCCTTGAGTGCCTTCTCCACTGGATCCAGTGTGCTTCGAAACAGATCAGCATTTAACTCTTCGAAACGCGCTCTTGATACACGGGAGAAAAAGTCGATTCCGTCGTAAAGCGCATCAATTTCGATGCTAGCTTCAGTACTCGAAGACAGCGTGCGCTTCGCTCTTTCTGCCGCCGTGCGTAAACGACGCAAAGCTTTGGGGTTAGCTCGTAAATCTTTTTTGTGCTTCCGTTTGAACTCGTCAGCTAAGAAGTTCACAAGCCTGTTGTCAAAATCTTCGCCACCGAGATGAGTGTCGCCAGCAGTCGCCTTGACTTCAAAGAGCGACCCTTCGTCAATCGTCAATATAGATACGTCGAAGGTTCCTCCGCCTAGATCGAAAATCAATACATTCCGCTCTCCTTTCAGATCTTTATCCAATCCGTAGGCCAAGGCAGCTGCAGTGGGCTCATTTATAATCCTGAGAACATTCAATCCCGCGATAGCTCCAGCGTCCTTCGTCGCTTGGCGTTGTGAGTCGTTGAAATAAGCTGGAACAGTAATTACTGCATCTCGGACTGAGGTACCAAGATACGTTTCAGCTATCTCCTTCATTTTGATCAGTACCATGCTACTGATTTCTTCAGGAGCAAATCGTTTCGTCTTCCCTCTGTACTCCACCTGGATTTTCGGCTTACCACCATCGTTTACGACTTTAAACGGCCAGTGCGTCTTGTCCTGTTGGATTTTAGGGTCATCGAACTTACGACCGATGAGTCGTTTGGCGTCGAAGATAGTGTTGCTAGGATTGAGAGCCACTTGGTTCTTGGCCGCGTCGCCTATAAGCCGCTCGGTGTCCGTGAATGCAACGTAGGACGGGGTGGTCCGGTTGCCCTGGTCGTTCGCTATTATTTCCACGTTGCCATGCTGCCACACCCCGACACAGGAGAAGGTGGTTCCCAAATCTATGCCAATCGCAGGCATTGTAGTTAGAGGATTAAATAAAGTCTTTTAAATATCACTTGTGTATTTGTTATGCGCTTTTTAGGTTTGTTGTAGAAAGTTTGACGGATATTTTGACATATTTTTACAATCATTTGAACTTATTTTGAATATCGAATATGCGATGAAATTAAAATAATAGCCAGTTTGAGTGCATAACATAAAATAAAGTTGGTGTTGTGCAATAGAAGTAACTTTTTTGTATTGTATAAGAAATAGGAATTCAATGAATTCATGAAAGTTAAAAAAGATGACTATGCAAGTTAACGAAGATTATTGTGTATTATTATAGGATTTTTTATACCGTAGAAAATATTTCACAGTATAACGAACGAACGAAACGAAACGCAGAAACTTCAAAATCTTCAAATAGCTGTCAAAGCTGTCATTTTCAAGTCAAGTCAAACATTGTCAAATCAACATTGTTGTTGTTCGAAGCGAGGCTGCAAAACATTTGTTTTAATTGCTTTATAATGTTCTTTTATTAAATTAGATAATTCATAATAAAATACCGAGTAAAGTAAAATCGTTAAGATTTCAGCTGTGAAGTCTTATTAACTCAGAGTTTTAAGAATATAACCTCGAAATCATACAACTATTGGTTTTAAATCTACAAAATGCGATACGCGCAGTTAGTAGTAGGTCCCGCAGGTAGTGGAAAGGTAAGAACTTCATTTACACGATACATTTTACGTAAAAAATTGCATGTATTGTTAACAACTTTAATGAAACATTAAACCTGCAGTTTGTACTAGTCAACAGCACTAAAGGCATGTTTTTATTCATGATTTATTTATTATAAATTGTTCGTGGTTTTATTTTTAGTCAACATACTGCTCTACAATAGTGAAACATGCTGCAGACTCTAAAAGAATAGTGGAAGTAGTGAACTTGGATCCAGCGGCAGAGCACTTCGACTATGAGCCTCTGGTGGACATCCGGGAGCTGATACACTTAGACGATGCCATGGAGGATGAGGAGCTGCAGTTTGGCCCTAATGGAGGACTGGTCTTCTGTGTAGAGTGAGCTTGATTTTTGATGGATTTCAATATTGTCAGAACTAATCAACCTTTTCAACACCAAGCAGCAAGATGATTTGCTATGCCACTGACACCATAACAGTAATAATAGATTTGTGACAGATTTATATTTATTTTTTATTGTTTTTTTTTGTTTTCATCCCAATGCATCTGGGTTCTTTCCTGGTGACCGTCTTTATACTAGCTCCATATGCTAGCCTCTATTACATAACTGTAAGGTGGGTCTAACTGACTGGATATGTTAAAGTTTGATAACTACATTAAAAAGTTGTTTTCGACATGATAATTATAAGAATATACACAGAATATAATACAGGGACTGGAACCTTTATTTTACAAAAACCTCGAAATAGCCCAATATTTTAAAATTTTTGATATTATTTATGTACTTCTCAATATTTTATGTAATTTACAATAACATATTTTTAAATTACTCCTCCAGTAGAACCCTCACTTCCAGAAGAACGAAAAAGAACGAAAAAAGAACTGTTCTTTTTGTATGGAGAAAAAATATAACGCGGGTTAGATGCAGAACCAACTATTTCCTTGAAGTTGGTTTTGACAAATAGTGTTTTATGCCAATGTCATAGAACACTATTTGCTAAAAGATGTATTACCAAAAAAATTGGTTCTGCCTTTAAACTGGCAATGGCATCAAAATTGATATTTTGCAAAGATATTTACAGAAATTTCTGGAACATATTTACTGACAATAAAATAATCTTGGACTCACCTTCCAAATACATGTTTCCAGAACCCTTCTAGAAAACTGTGATTGGCTAGAAGAGCAGCTTGGAGACGTGGACGACGACTACATCCTATTCGACTGCCCCGGCCAGATCGAGCTGTACACACACTTGACTGTCATGAGGCGGCTGGTCGACCAACTGCAGAGGTGGAACTTTAGGATCTGTGTGGTGTTCATGATGGATTCACAGTTCATGGTTGACGGAGCGAAGTTCTTATCAGGTATGAGAGTAAGGAATACATTTCCGGGTTTTTTATTTTTCTTACGTTGTTGTAAGTGTATTTTTTTACTTATACCTGTAATCAGTGATCATTGTCGGCATAACTAAAAATCGAAATACTAGTCAGCATTCGTAATATTTCATTGATCTTTTAAGATTGGCATGAATAAAAACAATAATATTGTCACATTTGCTGGATAAAATAATGATGTATATTAAAATCTAAGATGCTGGTACTGGTAGCTATACTATCCCTTTTATTTATTTTTAGTACAGATGGTGCTTTTTTTAGGCTCTAGTGCAAAACTTCGGCGGGCCATCTGTACTAAAAAACGTCGTACGAGACACGTGCGTAAAACACTCCCTATCGATCGTGTTTTAAAACATCGCCACTCGTTTCGAATTTCATGTTTTTCGCACTTGTGTCGTAATGTACTATTTTATTATTATTTATTACATTATTACTATCCCTGCATGCTATATGCAATACATCAATTAGAATATTAGCGAAGTAGTTAATTACGGCGCGATACTGGTTGATCATAGACTTCCCTTGCCTGTGGGATTTTTCAGGTGTCTGAACTCTGAAACACACGCGACCAAACTTTTTTGCTCGGGAATTTTCTCTCTAATTGGCTCATTAAATGTGGTTGCTCCGAAATAATTCTTCAAAATTCTCCGTTTATTTGAGTGAGATTATCTCATGAAATATATTTACTAAGCGAGTTCACACTGAATGAGCCGCGCCAGAGTGCAAGTTACTGGCAAGACGACTCATTTAAGCAGGCCATACATGTAAGGGTTTATTAGTTATTTCATTGAAGAAAAGGAAATATAAAAGAAGATACCATGAACGATGGTGCAAACGTGGTTATTGCAACGCCAATTTATACGAAGATTTATACCAAAGACAATACTCAGATTTATATATTTATGTCCATAAACTCCTCCATGACAGTGTTCCACTTACGAGACGACGACATTTTGCGCAGCAACGCCGGTGCGTCCTTCCCTGCTAGCAACCATTGGACAACTGACGACTACGTACGACCGACCCACACACGCTCAGTTTTGCCTGCACAGTTGAACTGTACAGGTCTACCCACACGCAAAAAATATCAATTTTCAATATTTTTTCGGTTGCATGAACAGGTGTGAAAACCTGCACAGTTCTGTAACATACACGCTCCGGTTTACCTGAACAGTTGACTTGTACAGGCAAACCTGTCAGGTACACCCTTACGTGTAAACGTGTATGGCCTGCTTTTGCACGCTTTCCACTGTGAGCGGAGCCGACTCATTAATGGCACTGTTTAACAAACTGCTGGTGTGATTCGCAACCGTCAGCAATGTTAGTATGCAACACTTCGCTAGCTATGATCATGTAACGGTGCAGTGGATAAATGGCATTAGTGTGAACCCGCCTAATAAAGTCTTCCACGGCAAATTCCTTGCGATCATTTAGAATATTCAGCGTTTTTACGGCGTTTTTATTTCATCCTTTTCGTCTCGGCAAGTATTGCTACAACAGATGACTGTAAAGGTACAAGTTGGCAGCCGACCGCAGGCGACAACTGCAGACGACATGTCGTCGCTTCATGTCGTCGCGACACGTCGTTGCGTCGTGTCGCTGCAGTCATGATTTCGATCCCGACTGCAGACGACAACTGCAGATGGCATCCAGTTGATTCCGAACGGTCCGTGAAAGTGCCGAGTTGCCGATGATTTCCGGAATTTACCGACTCGACCCGACTACAATTACTAAATAGAAACCATTAAATACTTACCGCTTTTATTTAACACCTTTCCAATATTTTTCCAAATATTATCTTTTATGACCGTGTTTAGATAGTTTTTGTGAGATGCATCGTACAGTGCAGGATGTTGGGTAACCTGGTTTATAAGTTGTTCTTCTTCAGAATCGGAAAAATCCATTTTGAAATGAAACACGCTCGACGTATCGTTGCTCGGCGTCAGCGACACTACTGATCTGCGGTCGGGCGACACTGACGTCTGCCGCTCGGCGACGCGTCGCTAGCTTCATGTCGCTGACTACGGAGGGAATTTCATAGAAATACATAGAAACCAGTAGTGTCGTCGCGACACGTCGTCTGCAGTTGTCGCCTGCGGTCGGCTGCGAACTCGTACCTTAAGAGTGATATTTTAATGTAAACGTAACAGTACCAATACCTAGCCTAGCGTAATCAATGTTGTTGCTAGTCTGCCTTGCGTTTTGGTAATATAGGGACGACAATGACGAATCCGAGCGGTTGAAACACTCCTCGGAGAATCGCCCTAATATTGTATTGTATTCTGGCCATTTTTTCCGCAACTCGACATCAACCGTCCCTATTTTGCGTGGTCCCAACGCTGGCCCAGTACTTGTTGGGGACTTCACCCTAATCATCATCATCATCATCAGCCTATGATAGTCCACTGATGGACGTCGGCCTCTCCTATTAACTTTGCATATTAGACGCATTAGGAGGTAATTGCCCATAATCGCCACGCTGGGCAAGCGGATTGGCGATCGCAGTAATGTGTCCACTATGATGACGCTGCTGCTGCACTAATCTTTTATCAAATAATGGTAAGGGCTCATGCATAAATCATGTGAGGTTTTTTCGGCTACTTTTTGACCCCCCCCCCCCTCCCCCAAGGTGATGTTTGGTGAGTTTCTTGGCTACCCCCCCCCCCCCTTAGCAGTCTCACGTGTATTTTTCTCATTCAACTTTTCACGTTCGCTAGCACAATATTTCTGAGTTTGTTCATCGTAGAAAAATACACGTGAGGTCTCCTTGTACCCCCCCCCCTCCCCTATCGTGATGTTTTCTTGGACCCCCTCCCCCCCCCATAGGACCTCACGTGATTTATGCACAAGCCCTAAGTGACACTTCAATCCCTTAGTCGACTCTTACGACACCCGCAGGAGGAGTTGGGGTGGTGACAAATGTATTCTTACTGCCGTCACCACACGGCAAACTTGCTTTGCGGCACTTCACCCTAATATTAAACGATTTTATATGGATTGGTTGCAGGCACAATGGCGGCGCTGAGCGTGATGGTGAACCTGGAGCTGCCTCACGTGAACATCCTCTCCAAGATGGACCTGCTCAGCAAGTCTGCCAGGAGACAACTTGACAGGTACACCTGCTGCAGTTAAAATAATGTGTGTCGCATATCTGAGCCCTCTTTGTAACATGTTTATGTACAGTCACGTCTAATAATATGTATACATTTCGGAACGTATGTCAAAGGAATATGGATCAAAATTGTATGCATATTATTAGAGCCGACCGTACACTAACCGTTATAATATGTATTCTCGTATCTAAAGATTATCTCTACAACACCTAATAATTGACCATAGTTATGCAGAAATGAATTTTTGCCAATGCAGAAAGCGACCAATCTCAATACGTTAAAGCTTTAGTCACATTAACAAAAAATAAAAGTTGGTCGCTTTCTGCTAAACTATGGTCAATTGAACTTCTTATTTAGTGGACCAACTCAAATTGTTTTTTTTTTAGCTATATTTTTAAGTAACATTATCCGAAAAATAAAAAACCAAAAAAAACCTCGAAAAAATTCCGAAGAAGCGTTGGTAAACGCTGGAAGTGAGATTTGAACCCACGAGCCTCGACGCGGCTTTCGTGGCTAAGCTAGGCTAGCCTTATTACAGATTGCATATACCCGAGAAATAGAAATCCACCGGTGTCGGCTAAGCTGAAGTGGCCGAGGTCTTAGGCATCAGCCATCAGCCGCAAAAGCTGAGGACACGAGTTCGAATCACACCTCCAGTGTTAGTAAATTTCGGTATCATTTCTTTGGTACATCTAATATTTAAATTAAACTTCTATTTTCCAGTTACCTAGACCCAGACCCCCACATCCTCCTAGCCGACATGCGCAACTCAAAATCAAAATGGCACTCGAAATACGCGCAACTGACAGAAGCGCTCGGGTCCGTCATAGACAATTTCAGCCTCGTGCGGTTCTACCCGCTGGACACTACGCGCGAGGAGAGCGCGGCGGACATCCTGCTGGCCATAGACAACATCCTGCAGTACGGGGAGGACGCCGACGTCAGGGGACAGGACTTTGACGAGCCCGAGCCGGAGGATTAGTGGAATAAATGTTTAAAATGTACTAACATTGTTTTTGGGTAAGTAATATAACGTATACGAACTTATGCTATATAAATCATAATGTATAAATTCAGTTTGTATAAATGTGTAATGCCTAACGTGTAATAAATATAACGTATAAACGGTATAATTATTAAATGAATAATTGTAAAATGTATAATGAACGTAACATATAATATCGTTTACGATAACGATTAATTGGTATAACATTGAAATAATCTAATATACAAATCAACTATCTTACACAAAATATAAGCCCCTACGATTTTTTAATAATTAAACTATAGAATTATCATTATATTTCGTTTATTAAGCCGTATCCGTATAGGAAGCGATTTAGACCTTGGAACCGATCGACGAAGCCCCGCTGCGCGGGGCTTCTATTTCTGCTCTAAGGGATAAAAGGTACCTAACGAACCTATCCAGGTTAGAGTAGGGGATGTACAAATTTGTTATTTTTTAATGCGGGGGGCTCCGCCCCCCGAGCCCCCCTTGTGGGGGGCTGCGCCCCCCCGTCCCCCCTTTTTTGGTTTCGCAAGGATGACGATGCGCAAACAATTAATTAAAAGTAAGTAGGTCTTTTATTTATCTGGTAAAGTACGCTCGAAACCTAACCAATTCGAGTCGGTTTTACCCTGATTTATTATTACTTGGATTGGTTAGGTTTCGAGGCTAGAACGGATTGAAAAGGGTAAGTAATATAACGTATACGTTTTGTAGAACTTAACCTAACTTACTTATCTGGCAGTTATATTTATATCGTTATATCAGATGTTAGTATATGTTTTAACTTTTATTCCTTTATATTGGTATATGAAACGGAATTCGTTAATATGTACGTTAGACTAAACAACGGTATATATTATTAACGTTATATTATTTTTGTATTATACTATTTGGAAATAGATGTTTAATACATTATACCTAACGCTAGTATACGTTATGATTATGAACGTTTGTAAACTGTAATTATACTAAAAGTACGTATTCATTATGATACGCACCCATTGTTTTTATTCATGATATTGATAGTGGCAATAAGGCGCGTCCACACTAAAGGTGCGTTCAAACTAAAAGAGCATTCGCTGTTCTAACCTCCCACTCTACGAAATTCGAACAGTACACAAAACGTGATTGGTTGATTTCGTAGAACGGGCGCTAGAACAGCGAATGCTATTTTGGTTTAAGCGCACCTTTAGTTAAATGTTAGTGTTCAACTCTTAATACCTAGTCACTAAATATCCAAATAGCACTCCAAAATATGCCACTAACCGGGAGATGATTAATTCGTCAACACTACATTTTCATTTTTTTTATTATATTGAACAAAATTTTTTTAACGGCAATTAGCCGGGTATAATTGGTTAGTGTGGTTAAATTTATCAATTTTATCATAAACGGTATAGAAAACGATTATGCTGATTACACAGCGTGCCAAATTTTAAAAACATTGACGATAGGCAATAAAACAAATATCAAAATACGGAAAAATGCAGTTTATTTCACAAACAAATAACCTACATTACCTAGCTACAGCGTACCGTAATAAAATAACATTCGCATTCATACAGTAATCATACCGCGGGTTGCGCGGTCAAATCCGATAAGTCGAGATATCTTTTCATTGAAAGAACCTCACATCAGTATCATATGAAGGGTCCACGGAAAAAACATGCCCAGTGCTTAAAAAAATCAGGTCAAATTCACACCTTATTCTGTTAAAAGTAAGGTAAGGTTTCTTTCTGTAATCTGAATTGACTAGACATCTTTCCGTGGACCCTTCATATAGTTCATATTTCAAAAATCGGTTTGCTTGACTTATCGAATTTGACCACCCAACCCTCGATACACTCCAGTGAGACTCTAAACGTATTAAAGTTATATTTAGAAAGTAAAAGCACCAATGCTAGGTTGGTCTAGTATAAGGCTGCGGCTCCATTGAGGCGGAGAGGTGCGGAGCTGTGCAAAATTACCAATAACATTCTTCAAATTCAAAATTCAAAACACTGTGATGCCGTCTCATTGGCCGAGCTCCCACAGCTCCGCTCCGCTCCGCGTCAGTGTAGCCGCACCCTTAGGCACTTTATGTCAAGGTTTAAATTCGAATATCTAACAATCTTGTTCAAATTTAACCTGTACAATTTTGACATAAAGTGCTGAATACCAGTGCAGTGTCAAGCGCTGGTAATCTACCTTATTAAATCGATGTTTGCTTTATGAAGCAAAAAGCTCTATGGAGCGAAATACGTCGACTTAAAAGACACGATCGTCTTTTTTAATATCATTTTAACCTTTTGACCGCCAAAGACGGCAAACGACGTCTTTATAAAATTGTGCCACTCACGCCAATAACGGCATTTGACGTCATTTTTTTTTGATGAAAATTTATTGAAAAACTGCTTATCATTATTTCGTCGCAAATCTAATTTTTGCCCCAACGGCGTCAGTGGCACGGTAAATTGTTTCGCGGCTTAGCGTTCAAAAGGTTAACAAGAGTGCTATTTCATGTCATAACCCATTTCTGTTCTACAGTCAGGTTTTATATAAATTATAACCTTAATTCATAAAAACTTACAAAACTATCCCTTCCCGCAAGTTATTCTAAATTATACTCTATTGACATACAAGTGAGTCTGTAACTTGGATTTTAAACAAATAATTCCATAAGATAGGTAGGCGTATGTGGGTAGGCCCCCCACAAGGTGGACTGATGACCTGGTGAAGGTCGCAGGAGTCCGCTGGATGCGGGTGGTGCAGGACCGGTCATTGTGGCAATCTTTGGGGGAGGCCTATGTTCAGCAGTGGACGTCTTTCGGCTGATATGATGATGATGATGAATTCCATAAGTCCATGTGGTAAAAGGTTAATTTAGGTTTTGTCCAGTCAGCAGTAGATACTGCTTAGCGGGTAGGGTGTTCATAATGTAATGATCTTAACACACTCTTATAGTCTTAGCAATAAGGTCAAGGTGCCAAGTACATTTTTGACACCATACCCACTTAGAAATTTCTGCTGCTGACTGTCCCTATCTACGAAATGCAAATATCAAA
The DNA here is from genome assembly GCA_025490895.1 of Thaumatotibia leucotreta. Lineage (NCBI taxonomy): Eukaryota > Metazoa > Arthropoda > Insecta > Lepidoptera > Tortricidae > Thaumatotibia > Thaumatotibia leucotreta. The sequence continues at coordinate 48,419 of JALPQI010030748.1, read as the reverse complement.
GTGATAAATAAGGACAAACAATTAATTAGTTACTGGCGGTTTATGAAGAACATAAGAATAATGGTTAGAATCATCAAGAGTCAATTGCAAAAAACAAAAACTGTTTACACAACCATCCCCTACGTCTGAAGAATTCAGGGTTAATAATAAAATTTATGTTTCGTTGGATAATGTCAAGAGTACGTAAATTTAGAATATACTTATGCCTTAGGTATATGGGTAATTTTGATTGTACTCCAATATCTGTCTCTATAAGAATTCCCATTGATTTTATACAGAATAAGCTTATATTTCTACTATCTTCATCATTTTATTCTATTCTTTGTATCTAAATCATGAATTTGAAGGCGCAATTGGTGTTTGATACATTCCAAAGCTCTTTATCTTGCATTCAGATGCCAAGATACTGGAAATCACTTTAAAATTAGCATGTTTCTTCTGATTACAGCATATTATAGTTATAGCTCATTATATATTTATTGTGTCTAAATCTGTGCATCTGTACTGTATTCAGTTTGAAGTTGGCTTTTAACACATTCAATGCCAACAGCACCACTGGGGAGCTATCGGTAACTTCGTTCACATGCAGCCGACTCCGTGGAGGATATACTATTTGCGGTGCCAGGACAAAAACAAAGGCTATTCCTGCATGCCAACCGGCGTTAATTGTATAGTGAATAACTCCCCTGTGGAGTCGTGTAGCATGTGAGTTAGCAAAGTTATCGAGGACTCCTCAGTGGCATTCCTGGAATTGAAGTAGCGTACACTGTACAACAGGTTGGTGTGCAGCAATAACCTAGGTTTTTGATCTGGCAGTGAGTGTTAACTATATTAAAGGCTCATTTTGGGTTCATGCTGTGCCTTCAGTGTAAATGCGGGAATTACAATGGGCTGTTCGCCGTATGCAAACAACGTTGGTAACCTCATAATTTGATTTGGTGACCCCATTAGGCGAACAATGCGCTGTAATTCCTGCATTACTTTCACAGTATTTTTCACTTACAGTTACACGTTAGAACATGATATTGCAGGCTCCTCAATAATGTTCTCACACAGGAGTTCACACCTTCAATACTACTATTTGTTAACATCATGTTCGTAGCGTAAGCCAAGTTGTATGTGGGGCATAAACTATTCTTCAGCCAAGGGTTTTCAGTCTGTATCACACACTAACTCTTTACAGCACTATATCTCTGTCCCCCTTCGGGGAGGGCGCTCCACAGCACTATATCCTAGTCCCACAACACTATATCTTCGTTACACAGCACTATATCTTCATCCCCCTTAGGAAAGGGCGCCCCACAACACTATATTTTCGTCCATCTTCGGACAAGTTGCCCCAAGCCACTATATCTCCGTCCCCCTAACACGCCGTTTCGTCGCCACTTGGACAGGGCGCTGCACAGCGCTATATCTACGTCCCTCCTTTGACAGAGCGCTCCACAGCACTATATCTTTCTCCCCCCTTCCCCACAGCACTATATCTTCGTCCCTTCTTTGACAGGGCGCCCCACAGCACTATATCATTGTCCCCCCTTCCCCACAGCACTATTTCGTCCCTCCAGCATTATATCTTCGTCCCTCCTTTGACAGGGCGCTCCACAGCACTATATCTTTGTCCTCCCTCCCCCACAGCACTACATCTTCAACCCCCCAGCATTATATCTTCGTCCCTCCTATGACAGGGCGTTCTACAGCACTATATCATTGTCCCCCCTCCCCCACAGCACTATATATTCGTCCTCTCAGCATTATATCTTCGTCCCTCCTTTGACAGGGCGCTCCACAACACTATATCTTCGTCCCCCTTCGGAGAGGGCGCTCCACAACACTACATCTCCGTCCCCCCATCACTATATCTTCGCCCCCTCTATATAGCGGGCTGGAGGTCGCCCCCAGGGCTGGGCACGCTGAACACGAACATGAGGCAGCCGAGCTGCAGCAGCGCGCCGTGCGGCACCAGCACTATATCTTCACAGCACTATATCTTCGTCCCCACTCGGAAAGGGCGGTCCACAGCACTATATCTTTGTCCCTCCTCCCCCACAGCACTATATCTTCGTCCCACCAGCACTATATCTTAGTCCCTCCTTTGACAGGGCGCTCCACAGCACTATATCATTGTCCCCCCTTTCCCACAGCACTATATCTTTGTCCCCCCTTTCCCACAGCACTAAATATTCGTCCACCCGGCATTATATCTTCGTCCCTCTTTTGTCTGGGCGCTCCACAGCACTATATCATTGTCCCCCTTTCCCCACAGCACTATATCATTGTCCCCCTTTCCCCACAGCACTATATCTTCGTCCCACCAGCACTATATCTTCGTCCCCCTTCAGAGAGGGTGCTCCACAACACTATATCTTCGCCCCCTCTATATAGCGGGCTGGAGGTCCCCCCCGGCGCTAGGCACGCTGAACACGAACATGAGGCAGCCGAGCTGCAGCAGCGCGCCGTGCGGCACCAGCGCGGAGCCCTCCCAGGCGGCGGCGCGGCGGGGGGGCGTGCAGCGGCAGGGGGGAGGGCGCTCCACAACACTATATTTCCGTCCTCACAGCACTATATCTTCGTCCCCACTCAGGCAGGGCGTCCCACATATTTCCGTCCTCACAGCACTATATCTTCGTCCCCCTTCGGAGAGGGCGCTCCATAACACTATATTTCCGTCCTCACAGCACTATATCTTCGTCCCCACGCGGGCAAAGCGACCCATAGCACTATATTTCCGTCCTCACAGCACTATATCTTCGTCCCCCTTCGGAGAGGGCGCTCCACAACACTATATCTTCGCCCCCTCTATATAGCGGGCTGTAGGTCCCCGCCTGGGCTAGGTACACTGAACACGAACATAAGGCAGCCGAACTGCAGCAGCGCGCCGTGCGGCACCAGCGCGGAGCCCTCCCAGGCGGCGGCGCGGCGGGGGGGCGTGCAGCGGCAGGGGGGGAGGGCGCGAGGGAACGCGCCGTTTACTCTGCAATGCGATCGTCTTATTACTACATGAGCGTTTTTAACCGACTTCAAAAAAGGAGGTTCTCAAATCGACGGATTTTTTTTTGTTGTATGTATGTTACCCGATATCTCCGAGAATAGTGAACCGATTTTAAAATTTATTTTTGTGATTGAACGTGTATTACCCCGAGATGGTCCCGTTGGCACCAAGTTGCGGTTTGATGATGGGATCTTGGAGAAATCGAGGGATCTCTTCAATTGTTATAGGTACATGTATGGCGCTTTTGGTAATTTTCATTCATTTACAAGAATTTGCATTCAGAAAGTAGGATTTGAGGAAACCAATGATGGAAACAAATCGGGAATCTTGGAGAAACCGGTTGAAGTCGGTTTTTTTTTTATTTTAATTTGGTGATTATCCAAATTAAATCTCGAAAACCCGATTCTTCCAGATCTGGACATGCTTGGGCTCATTCGTATCAGAATCAGGTGCCGATTCGATCCTGATAATAAAAAATAGTGTCCCAAAAAAACGTCCACTACGTCACGATTTTTGTATGAACTTACTATGGCCGTGGCGTAACGGAAATTAAAATTTTGTATGGAAAGTTTGGGACACGATTTTTTATTACTGGGATCGAATTAGCTCCTGACTCTGATTCGAATGAGCCCAAGCATGTCCAGATCTGGAAGAATCGGGTTTTCGAGATTTAATTTGGAAAACGCTCACATTGCTAAATAGTCATTATTTTTTTTATTGACAGAGACAAATGCTATTGGTAGGTATCTTTATTATCATTCGTCACAGTTCCTAGTTGACCTTAGTTGAATACTTATGTAACGTTTGTGGAAATATAGTACCTTTGACAGTTTACCTATAATCATATAATCGCGATTAATCATTGGTTAAACTTTTTTGTTATTACGTAATCATGGTAACGTCACCTTCCGAAGAAAACGCGGGCTCCCATTGGCTAACCGTAGCAACGCCCGCCCCATTGGTCAGCACTCAGCAGAGTTCGGCCGAAGTTCGGAACCCGATTTATATTATTCGACCAAGTTCCGAATAGTGGCAACTGGCTCAACACTCCCGTGTGTTGCCTGCACCTAATACCTATCGGTTTGCTAAGTTAGGAGACCACAGAAATGAATATACACTAGAAGAAGCAAATGTATCTACTTCGCGTGTCCGAACTCAGTGGCAGCCACTGAGATGGCCATTTCTAATGATAGTCCACATACGTTAGCTGTTGCAGACGCACGTAAGAAAAAAAATACAAAATGCCTCATTGCATGATAATTAACTGCACCAGCCCAAATATTTCCGCACAAAAACATATTTCCCATCACACGTAAGTAATTTTTAAATAATATTGTGCGTGAATTCATTTTTAATAATTTTTTCCGTATTTTTATTTATGCGTCCAAGGGTGTACCTAAGTAACTATAGAATTACGTTACAAATCGGCGTTTACATTGTATTGCTGCGTTTGCTTTAAGCGTTTGATCGACCATGTGTGTTACGTAGGATGCCCTGAAAATTTCGGGAATTTAATACTTAGGAACGTATATTTGACATGTGTTATACCTCTTTCTTACAAGCATAGTCTCATTATTCGAAAACACTGGCCACTTAGAAAAAAAACAATGTCCGATTTTCAATTGTTTTTTAAAGTCGTTGAGTCGCTGGTGAAAATGGAGCTGTCCCGCGAAAGTTTTAGAGCAATGATTTATTATGACTTTAAAAGTGGATTAACACAACAACAATGTGGAGACCGATTAACTATTGCTTTTAGTAGTGAAGCACCTTCAAAGACGACCATATACAGGTGGTATTCGGAATTCCAACGTGGCCGTGTGTCTCTTGCGGATGACGTACGTGAGGGTCGACCGAAAACGGCCGTTACCGATCAAAACATCGATGTTGTTCGCCAACTGATAAAGGAAGATAGGCATGTTACATATCGGGAGATTCAGGAGACTTTAGGCATTGGAATGAGTCAGGTACAAGTTATTTTACAACAAGAGTTGGGCGTGCGGAAGTTATTTTCCCGGTGGATTCCTCACTTGTTATCTGACGACCAGAAAACGGTACGTGTCAATTGGTGCCGCAAAACTTTAAAAAGATTTAATGGAGGAAGCTCAAATGCCGTTTTTAGTATTGTGTCAGGTGACGAATCATGGACTTACGCATATGAGCCTGAATCGAAAAACCAATCTCGAGTTTGGGTTTACGAAGACGAACCGAAGCCGACAAAAGTTGTTCGTTCTCGCAGCACGATCAAAAAAATGGTAGCCACGTTTGTCTCCAAATCGGGTCACGTGGTGACTATCGCTCTTGAAGATCGAAGAACTGTCAATGCCGATTGGTATATAGGCGTTTGTTTACCGATTGTTTTTGCTGAACTGCGAAAAACTAACCCTAACCGCCGTATTATACTACACCATGATAATGCCAGCCCTCACACCGCTCAGAAAACAGACGACTATCTGAAGGGCGAAAACGTCGAATTACTGGACCATCCTCCGTACAGCCCCGACCTAAGTCCCAACGATTTTTTTACTTTCCCGAAAATAAAGAATCGGTTGCGTGGTCAGCGTTTTCAGACCGCGGAAGAAGCAGTCGACGCTTATAAAATGGCCATTTTGTCAACCCCCACTTCAGACTTCAATAACTGTTTTAAAAACTGGTTTCAGAGAATGAAAAAGTGTATTAAACACAAAGGAGAATACTTTGAAAAACAATAAAAGTACTTTTATTTCATTAAAATGCGTATTTTTTCCGATTCCCGAAACTTTCAGGGCAACCTACGTAAAGAGATGATGAATATGAGACTAGCGATACTCTCGCGTATCGCTTCGAATTCGTAGTACAGCCCATTTCTCATTCGTCCGTCAAATTTAGCGACTAGTGTTGTTCGTTCTACAATAAATATAATAGTGAGCGATCGAGCCCACAGATATAAAATCTGTGTACGAGAGAGACGGCTGCATTATTGCGGGCGGAGGGGCATTAGTGTCTTTGAATCGTTTAGGTTTTCCCATCACTAAATGCCGACCGTGACGTCTCAGTGACAGCTAAAAAGTCGGCACGCTTGGTTCCCATACAAATGGTGCTATTTACTTCATCTACTGTATATCTAAATCTGTGTAAGGGCGCCGCAGCTAGTGGCTCCGGTACAACGACTCGCTAAGTCCCGTAAGTCACTGAGGCACTTACTTGGCCGGCGGCTGCACGCGATGCCGCACCACGTCTCGCACGGCCTGCGCGCGCGTCTCGCCGTCTCCCTCTGTCGCGGGCGGCTCTCGCTCCGCCACGTCCATGGTCCCCCCCCCCCCCTTACTTGGCAGGCGGCTGCACGCGATGCCGCACCACGTCTCGCCGTCTCCCTCTGTCGCGTAGCTCTCGCTCCGCCACGTCCATGGTCCCCCCCCCCCCTTACTTGGCAGGCGGCTGCACGCGATGCCGCACCACGTCTCGCCGTCTCCCTCTGTCGCGGGCGGCTCTCGCTCCGCCACGTCCATGGTCCCCCCCCCCCCCTTACTTGGCAGGCGGCTGCACGCGATGCCGCACCACGTCTCGCCGTCTCCCTCTGTCGCGGGTGGCTCTCGCTCCGCCACGTCCATGGTCCCCCCCCCCTTACTTGGCAGGCGGCTGCACGCGATGCCGCACCACGTCTCGCCGTCTCCCTCTGTCGCGGGCGGCTCTCGCTCCGCCACGTCCATGGTCCCCCCCCCTCCCCCCCCCTTACTTGGCAGGCGGCTGCACGCGATGCCGCACCACGTCGCGAACGGCCTGCGCGCGCGTCTCGCCGTCTCCCTCTGTCGCGGGCGGCTCTCGCTCCGACACGTCCATGGTCCCCCCCCCCCCTTACTTGGCAGGCGGCTGCACGCGATGCCGCACCACGTCTCGCCGTCTCCCTCTGTCGCGGCGGCTCTCGCTCCGCCACGTCCATGGTCCCCCCCCCCCCCCTTACTTGGCAGGCGGCTGCACGCGATGCCGCACCACGTCTCGCCGTCTCCCTCTGTCGCGTAGCTCTCGCTCCGCCACGTCCATGGTCCCCCCCCCCCCCCTTACTTGGCAGGCGGCTGCACGCGATGCCGCACCACGTCTCGCCGTCTCCCTCTGTCGCGTAGCTCTCGCTCCGCCACGTCCATGGTCCCCCCCCCCCCTTACTTGGCAGGCGGCTGCACGCGATGCCGCACCACGTCTCGCCGTCTCCCTCTGTCGCGTAGCTCTCGCTCCGCCACGTCCATGGTCCCCCCCCCCCCCCCTTACTTGGCAGGCGGCTGCACGCGATGCCGCACCACGTCTCGCCGTCTCCCTCTGTCGCGGGCGGCTCTCGCTCCGCCACGTCCATGGTCCCCCCCCCCCCTTACTTGGCAGGCGGCTGCACGCGATGCCGCACCACGTCTCGCCGTCTCCCTCTGTCGCGTAGCTCTCGCTCCGCCACGTCCATGGTCCCCCCCCCCCCCCCCTTACTTGGCAGGCGGCTGCACGCGATGCCGCACCACGTCTCGCCGTCTCCCTCTGTCGCGGGCGGCTCTCGCTCCGCCACGTCCATGGTCCCCCCCCCCCCCCCTTACTTGGCAGGCGGCTGCACGCGATGCCGCACCACGTCTCGCCGTCTCCCTCTGTCGCGTAGCTCTCGCTCCGCCACGTCCATGGTCCCCCCCCCCCCCTTACTTGGCAGGCGGCTGCACGCGATGCCGCACCACGTCTCGCCGTCTCCCTCTGTCGCGTAGCTCTCGCTCCGCCACGTCCATGGTCCCCCCCCCCCCCCCCTTACTTGGCAGGCGGCTGCACGCGATGCCGCACCACGTCTCGCCGTCTCCCTCTGTCGCGGGCGGCTCTCGCTCCGCCACGTCCATGGTCCCCCCCCCCCCCCCCTTACTTGGCAGGCGGCTGCACGCGATGCCGCACCACGTCTCGCCGTCTCCCTCTGTCGCGGGCGGCTCTCGCTCCGCCACGTCCATGGTCCCCCCCCCCCTCCCCCCCCCTTACTTGGCAGGCGGCTGCACGCGATGCCGCACCACGTCTCGCCGTCTCCCTCTGTCGCGGGCGGCTCTCGCTCCGCCACGTCCATGGTCCCCCCCCCCCCCCTTACTTACCCGAAAAAGAAAAAGAGGAAGACCACGGAAAGCCTACATGGAGCAATTGAAGGAAATTATAGAAGTTGAAACGTATAGAGAGCTGAAGGAAAAGGCAGAGAATAGAATAGAATGGAAATTACTCCACCGACAAGAGCCAAGCTCTTAAATAAATGATGATGATGTGTATTATCTGTGTAGGAGACCTTATAAAATAAGCCCCCCCCCCCCCTTACTTGGCAGGCGGCTGCACGCGATGCCGCACCACGTCACGAACGGCCTGCGCGCGCGTCTCGCCGTCTCCCTCTGTCGCGGGCGGCTCTCGCTCCGACACGTCCATGGTGTACATCACGCCGTCTACAAGGGTGCCCCATTCGGAGTAGTTTATGAGTTCGAAGTGTCGCGTCACCTGAAATAAAAAGGAAAATTAGAGCCGAGTCGATCTCATCATCATCATCATCATATCAGCCGAAAGACGTCCACTGCTGCATAGGCCTCCCCCAAAGATTGCCACCCGCATCCAGCGGACTCCTGCGACCTTCACCAGGTCATCAGTCCACCTTGTGGGGGGCCACCCACGCTACGCCTTCCGGTACGTGGCCGCCACTCAAGAACCTTCCCGCCCCAACGGCCATCGGTTCTACGCGCAATGTGCCACTGCCACTTCAGTTTAACGATTCGGAGAGCTATTTCGGTTACTTTGGTTCTGCTGCGGATGGTCTTATTTTTAATCCGATCACGCATCGAGTCGATCTATTTCGAAAAATATAAGAGATACTTTGATCGAATCACAAAATCGTTGAAAGAGTTTGTTACTATGCATATGCACCTCGTCCATCTTTTTACAATATTACACCCCATGGCATAAAAATAGAGTGGGAGGGAGCGGGTTGATTACAAAAATGCTGTACACAATTTAAATCCTTAATGAAAACAAAACTTAACGGCATATTTTTCGTGTTACTAAGGTAATAACAACCTTTGTGAGTAAAAAAAGCTGCAATTACAAATTTTCTATTGGCGGACAAAATTCAACTCTTTCGTAACTTAATTTTTTGAAGTTGCCGTCTTTTTCTACTACCAGGAATTGTTGGACAGAGTATAGTTAAGGGCTTTAATGAAAACGAATTTTTTTGTTACGCAATTACCCATAAATTTTGTATGACTAATTTTCATAGCACAATATACTGTGGTGCTAGATCGATTTGTGTAACATTTTTATATTTATTCTTCAGCTCCTATCTAATTTGATTTCTAATAAAAATAAAACTGTGGCATACAGATACTACATGAAATCACCACGTAGCTGGAAGCTCAGAGTCTGAAATGGGAGACCTCATCATAGAAGATCCATCATGGGGTCCAGCAACACGTCGCTGCTAGAGGTACCGAAGGTCAGAGTCGTTTCACCAGTGCAGGCACCAGTGACAGCTCGTCGTAGAAGAATTCAATTCATTTATTCAGTCAACAATATTCATTGTGTATGAATTATTCAAATAACTTATCCTATATATTAGATTCTAAACAATGTCAATTAAATATTATATCATAACTGTCATACGCCAATTTACATTATTACAAAATAAAGTTTCATTTTTTTTTTCAATTTTATCATAAATACAATCAGAATTAAATAAGTATGTTAGTAATTATCACGGTAAACTGAGACAATATTAAATATGATTGCCTACGCAATACATTTATTTACATATTTAATATAGTAAGTTCTATTTTAATATTTACTGGAACTAGTTTGGTATACCCATACTCGAACTCAATTCCTCGGAATCTAATACCTTGCATCGTCATCCAACAGATATTCCTCTACTGAATAAAAACATTTCTTGACCAGAAAATGTTTTAATTTCCTTTTAAACAAGTTGGCGTCCGTGAGCGACTTCAATTCAATCGGTAATTTGTTAAATAATGATATAGCTTGGTGACCTGCTGAGTGCTTAACTACTTTGAGGTTTGTTTTAAACTTCTGGGGTAAGTCTTTTCTTCGCGAAGCTAAACGACTTTCCTGTTGTGAAGAATTTTCTGTCTCATTTAAAGACCCAACCAAAAGATGGAGGTGTTCCCCCTCAGAAAAAAAAGACCAGTGGCACACCTCGTCATAAAAGATGGTGGCGTGGAGACGGGACACGTATCGGCACCGCGTAGGATCGAGAACTACGTCGCAGCTGGAGTCGGTGCCGAAGGTGAGGCGGGACAGCCGCATGGGGACCGGCGTGCCGAGCGCGTCGCCGAGACCCAATCTAGAAACAGTTTGGTCGTTTATAGTGCCGGCATGAGCTCGATTTGTACTGGTTGAAACATTATCATACATACTAGGTTAACTATATAGGTGAAAAAGTTAAGAAAAGCTCCAGTTGTATGTGGTTGTATTCTATCCATATAGGCATTTGTTTTGTTTGTGTTCGCATTTTAAACATGTATTTTCTATTTGAATAGATCACTACTACATACAACAGAACTACAGACGAATGTATCTATACACTTCACTATACTATCAAAATGTAAGAGGACTTAGGTCCAAAACAGAACTATTTTACAGTAATGTGCTTCTCATGGACAACGACATTATCGCACTTACAGAGACATTCTTAAATAGCTCTGTTAGTGATGCCGAATTGTTTCCGCCTGGCTACACTATTTTTCGAAAAGACCGCGTAGGGGACGTTGGCTGGGGAGGAGTCCTGCTTGCGATACGAAATAGTTATTCTGCTCGACTAGTGGATAATGTCGATGGTGTGTCTGATGATATGGAAATATTAATTGTTAAACTAGAGTTCAAATGTAGTATGTTATTATGTTGCGTGGTATATTTGCCGCCAAATTACAGTGAGAAACAATATTTAAATGTTTTAAGCTATTTAGAAAATGTATTGTGTGGCTATTCGACTTATGATGTATTAGTTATAGGCGATTTTAACCTCAATTCTTGTAGTGTGTATGTTAGACATAGATTTGATTGTTTTCTAGAGTTCTGCCAGATACGCCAACACAACACTGTCCGCAATACTCATGATGGTCTCCTAGACCTGGTCCTAAGCGGGATGGAGGATGCGCGGGTGCGCGTGGACCGGGCCGAGGCGGAGCTGGTGCCTCCGGATGGCTATCACCCGCCGCTCGAGGTCACGCTAGCGCTACCTCGCACGCGAGCGCAATCCGTCTGCGCTCCGGTGCATCGGGCCTCCTCGGTGCCGGAATGGAATTTCCGTAAAGCAGACTTTAGTGGACTATATGCTAATATGACAGAAATTGATTGGCAGCGTGTGGTAGAGTCAGAGAATGTTGATAAGGCAACCACAGAATTATATCTTTTATTAACAGAATGTATCTCGAACCATGTTCCCATAAAGCTTAGCCGACCACCAGTGGTCGGTAGATATGTTTATCCGAGCTGGTATACTGCTGAAGTCGTGCGCACTCTACAAAGCAAATATTTACATTTTAAACGGTACAAAGAGACTGGCGCCGAATACAATAGGGAGCTATTCAAATATTACAGAGGGCATGCCAAATTTCTAATAGACATGGCGTATAAGAAATATAAGGCAGATATCGAGCGTGACATAACTAAAGATCCGGCTAAGTTCTGGAAATATGTCAAAGATAAACGAAAAGATATGAGGCAAACTAGCGACTATACCTATAATGGCAGAAATGTTACGGGGCAGGATGCCGTAGATGCGTTTGCAGAATATTTCAGCTCGGTGTTTCACATTGGTGTGCCTCAGCTGAACGCAGAGGAGGCGGCGCGAGATAGCGCAGCGAGGAGCGGTGACGCACACGACGCGGCGCGAGTCGCGATCGACTCCGTCAGCGCCGTCGATCTGCGGCGTGCGGCTAAACGTCTCCGACCACGCTCTTCGGCTGGGCCTGACGGGATGCCTGCCTTTTTGGCGAGGGATTGTATATCCGTACTGGAGGAGCCTCTATTGTACATATACAATCTTTCTTTAAGAACGGCTGTGTATCCGTCGTGCTGGAAGCTGTCTAGAGTAACTCCCGTTCCTAAAAGCAGTCAGGGTAACGATATATCCGAGTATCGTCCTATTGCTGTTCTGTCGGTGTTCGGAAAGTTATTTGAATCCATTATAGATTATCATATTGCACGACAGATATCGGTAAAGCTAAGTGATGCTCAACATGGTTTTCGTCGGGGTCGATCTACAACTACTAATCACATAGTGCTAGTTGACTATATAGCTGAAGCTATGGACTCACGAGGGCAAGTAGATGCAGCATATTTTGACTTTCGAAAGGCCTTTGATCTTGTGGATAACGACATCCTACTCCGTAAATTTGCCGATGTGGGATTTACGCCTGGGCTACTTCACTTCTTTGCCAATTATCTGCAAGATCGAAGGCAATTCGTCAAGCTAGCTGGGTACGAATCACAACCCTACTATACTCGCTCCGGGGTGAGTCAGGGAAGCACGCTCGGCCCTACCCAGTTCCTGATTATGATAAACGATTTGCCAAACACCGTCAGCACGGCTAAATGTCTGATGTTCGCAGATGATATTAAATTATTCCACAGAGTTAGGGATGACAATGACCGTTTACTGTTGCAAAGGGATGTCGATGCCATTGCCGAATGGAGCGAGAGCAATAGACTGCACTTTAATGTTGCAAAGTGTGTGTCTATTACATTCTCCAGGATGCGGTCACCACTCGAGACAGTCTATAGTCTGCATGGAATACCTCTTCAGCGTGCGGATGAGGTGCGGGACTTGGGGCTGACCCTTGACAAGCGGTTGGACTTTCGAAAGCACATCACCACAACATGCAAGAGAGCTACCGGAACGTTGGGATTTATAATGAGAATGGCTTCACGATTCTCCAGTACCGGAGTCGCAGTCATGCTCTACAACGCATATATCCGTAGTCGGCTCGAATTCGGTGCAACGGTGTTCGACCCGTGCGAGATCAAATACACCACAATGCTCGAGAGGGTACAAAAGAAGTTCGCCAGGTACGTATATAAGAGGCGGTACGGTTACTATCCGTACACGTATCCGTCTCTTTTTGTGACGGGTATGGTCGGGTTTCGTACGCTCGAGAGTAGACGAAAACTACTGCATATAGTCCACTATTACCGGCTACTTCACAATAAAGTGGACAGCCCTGAGACACTGGAGCGAATGGGGCTTCAGGTGCCGCGCGCGACGGCGGGCGCGGGCGGCGCGGTGGCGGCGCGGCGGCCGCGGCGGCTGTTCGCGGCGGCCGGCGCGCGCACCCGCAGCGGTCCCACAGCTAGGGCGAGAGTCCGCGTCAACCGATGCATCCAGGCTGGGGGCGTCGACGTATTTGCTGACAGTGGTGGTGTAATGTGTAGAAAGGTAGACAAACTGCTGTATATAGGCCCTAGTGGTTCCAAATTGTTTTGATTTTTATGATTGCTGTATATTTTTATTGTGATGAATTTGAAGTTATTTTATTGAATTTGTAATTATTATATTATGTACTTACTATTATTATTATGGAATTATTTTGACATTATTTTTTATTTATTTTTATGACGTAACTAGCATATAAGTGATTTGGTGTTAATACTGTAAGCTTATGTGAATAAATACATTGAATTGAATTGAACAGGTGACTTACTTAAGTTTTTTACCTATACCTTTTTGTCTGTGGTCTTCAAAAATGAGCTATCAAAAAGTATGATCTTAAATAAATCTAATTGCAATTTAAATTTTAATAGCAAGGGAAACCTGATTTGAACAATCAAAACTAGATTTTCACGGCTGTTTTATGAAGTCAAATTGTGATAGAGCAGATCTAGCTCCTATTTCAAAAAATTTGACAATAAAAAAAATTGCATCCAGCAGAATGCGATCTTCACCAGGTCATCAGTCCACCTAATGGCGGGCCTGCCCACGCTGCGCTTTCTGGTACGTGGCCGCCACTCAGCCTCAGCGGCCGTACCGCGAAAAACTAAATTCATAAATTTCGAGAATTTGTCTCTCTCACTCTAATGACGCCTTCGTTTGAGTGACAGAGACAAATCCTCGAAATTTACGAATTTCGATTTTCGCGGTAGGGCTGCAGGTTCGATATCCGTCCTGGGTCTCTGTTCTGCTCTGGTCTGTTGCTACTGGCTACTATACCTGCCGGGGCTCCGCACGGGGCAGGCAGCGGCGCGGATGACGTCACGCGGCTGACAGACGACTACACGCTGCGGTGGCGGCGGGGCGCCCCACACAGCAGCAGCGATACGACACCGGCTACATACCTGCCGGGGCTCCGCACGGGGCAGACGGCGCGATGACGTCACGCGGCTGGCAGGCTACGACACCGGCTACGACACCGGCTACGACACCGGCTACTATACAGGCGGCGGCGCGATGACGTCACGCGGCTGACAGGCTACGACACCGGCTACATACCTGCCGGGGCTCCGCACGGGGCAGGCAGCGGCGCGGATGACGTCACGCGGCTGACAGACGACTACACGCTGCGGTGGCGGCGGGGCGCCCCACACGGCAGCAGCGATACGTTCACGCTCAGCCCGCGACAGCAGCTCGGACGGTAACGCTACGACACCGGCTACATACCTGGCGTGATGACGTCACGCGGCTGGCAGGCTACGACGGTGGCGCGATGACGTCACGCGGCTGGCAGGCTACGACACCGGCTACATACCTGCCGGGGCTCCGCACGGGGCAGGCAGCTGCGCGGATGACGTCACGCGGCTGACACGTGACGACACGCGGCGGTGGCGGCGGCGCCCCCCACACTGCAGCAGCGATACGTTCACGCTCAGCCCGCGACAGCAGCTCGGACGGTAACGCTACGACACCGGCTACATACCTGCCGGGGCTCCGCACGGGGCAGATGACGTCACGCGGCTGGCAGGCTACGACACCGGCTACATACCTGCCGGGGCTCCGCACGGGGCAGGCGGCGCGATGACGTCACGCGGCTGGCAGGCTACGACACCGGCTACTATACAGGCGGCGGCGCGATGACGTCACGCGGCTGACAGGCTACGACACCGGCTACATACCTGCCGGGGCTCCGCACGGGGCAGGCAGCTGCGCGGATGACGTCACGCGGCTGACAGACGACTACACGCTGCGGTGGTGGCGGGGCGCCCCACACAGCAGCAGCGATACGTTCACGCTCAGCCCGCGACAGTAACTCGGACGGTAACGCTATGTGCTGGAAGCCGTGGCGCGCGAGGCGGGCCCTCGGGATGGCGGCGGAGACCCGCGCGGCGGCGGCGGTCGACAGCGGCAGGCGCGACCAGGGGCCGTGGCACTGCTCGCCGGCTAGGATCTGTACACAATGCACGGCTATAAGTATAAGTGTGCTAACAAAAAAATAAAAAAATGTTATGCTTATTATTGTTTTTTATGTACTGTTTTTAATTATATTAGATGACATGTTATTTTTATTATTATTCTCATTATTTAATTTTTTTTTTTTTACTTATTTACTTTTTAGTTTTTTAGTCTTTTTGACATTTCCCAACAATAATTAATCATTTTTAATTTATATTATAAGCATGTAATTAGTCATAAGGTTTTCTAACACAATGTATTATTGTTAAAGAAATAAATAAATATGAAATATGTAATTTGTAAATATAATATTAATAATATATGTAAGGAAATAATGCCAACTTAAGGACGACATATTATTTTTTGTAAAATAAAACGATGTGGAATGCCACGTCCACGTCGCTGCTCAGGCACCCACTTTGTGGCTATGCTAGCCCGCCTATCAGGATGCATGCGATAGACGTGGCCAGTCCAGTCCTATTGGAGCCTCGTGTTTTTTTTTCCGACGTCAACAGTGTGCTAACTAGATGCTAGAAGTCCATGGTAAGGATCCACCTTTAAACAAAATAAATGCAAACGCATGCCATCTTAAACGCTTAACGCGCCACGTGAATTTAACCATTTAATTAAGGTTCCATAGTAAACTAGGAACCCTTATAGTTTCGCTCTGTCCGTCTGTCTGTCCGCAACATAGCTTAGTTAATACTAGAAATTCGCAATCTGGTACAAAAATACCTATATATTATGCCGACAAAGTGCTACAATAAAAATTAGAAAAAAATGTTTTTTTCGGGTATCTCCCCATTTCTCCAATTGGTAAAGTGAGATTTTTTTTAATAATTGCTGTATGCCTATAATGTGGGATATCGTTGAATAGGTCTCTGAAAAAGAATAGGGTCTTAAAAATTTTTTTCATCTATATTTTTGGAGAAAAATTGTGTTTTTAATTTTTAATCCGTGAGTCCAAAAAATATGAAAAAAATTACAAATAGTGGGGCTGATATAATACTTTAAAATAAAAGTATTTCGAACATAATCAGCCCAACCGTTCTGAAATAACTACGGTACCCTTACTGAGCATGGCCCGACATGATCTTGACCGGTTTTATATTTATAAGAACAATATTTTTCAATAATCTACAAAACCAACAACATGATAAATAGTGTGTCATGATTAAATATTATTCTTAATCTCATAAGGTTTACACAGAATTTAGACCAAACGAGCGAATGCTCATTCTATCCCCCACTCAACGAATTTCGACTTTTGTGTAACGAACGAATTTCGTAGAGTGGTGATGCTCATATTGCTCATACTAGCATTCACTTGTTTGGTGTAAATCCATCTTTACTAAAGCGTCAGATCTTGACCAAGAAACCTCTACACCTGGAGTACTCCATGTCCTCACCTGCTGCAGCCTGACCAGACCTCGGGTCTAGTGTGGCGAGTTGTCCGTCGACAGCCGGCCGCAGCTGGTCGGACGCGGTCGCAGCCGGACGGCCGCTTCACCTGGAGTACTATGTCCTCACCTGCTGCAGCCTGACCAGACCTCGGGTCTAGTGTGGCGAGTTGTCCGTCGACAGCCGGCCGCAGCCGGTCGGACGCGGTCGCAGCCGGCCGGCCGCTTCACCTGGAGTACTATGTCCTCACCTGCTGCAGCCTGACCAGACCTCGGGTCTAGTGTGGCGAGTTGTCCGTCGACAGCCGCCCGCAGCCGGTCGGACGCGGTCGCAGCCGGACGGCCGCTTCACCTGGAGTACTGCATGTCCTCACCTGCTGCAGCCTGACCAGACCTCGGGTCTAGTGTGGCGAGTTGTCCGTCGACAGCCGGCCGCAGCCGGTCGGACGCGGTCGCAGCCGGCCGGCCGCTTCACCTGGAGTACTATGTCCTCACCTGCTGCAGCCTGACCAGACCTCGGGTCTAGTGTGGCGAGTTGTCCGTCGACAGCCGCCCGCAGCCGGTCGGACGCGGTCGCAGCCGGACGGCCGCTTCACCTGGAGTACTGCATGTCCTCACCTGCTGCAGCCTGACCAGACCTCGGGTCTAGTGTGGCGAGTTGTCCGTCGACAGCCGCCCGCAGCTGGTCGGACGCGGTCGGAGCTAAATATTGGATGTCAAGATCAGGAACGTCCGAGATGGGAATCGAACCCACGTGCTCACCTTTCGCGGCTAATGCCTACACCGCTCGGCCACTCGGTCTTAGCAACCACCAGTCAAGTTTCTCCGGTATATGCAATCCTTTACAAGGCTAAACGCCTTTGACCATACAATAAGTTCAATAGATGGCAGCACCAGCTCTCTAACTATTCTAGAAAAAGCTTGCCCTTAAGAGTATGGCCAAAGGCACCTAGCCTTGTAAAGGATTGCATATACCCGAGAAAATTGACCGGTGGTTGCTAAGACCGTGTCCGAGCGGTTAAAATGGATGCACTCAGCATATGCCGCTAGCTAAAGTTTTAGCCATGGCGCTGGTTTTCAGGGCAACTAGAACACATGATAAGACTTTACATTAACCAAAACTATTCTTCAGCAGCCGACCTCCTGGACGGCCAGTGCGCTCCTGGCAGCGATTCGCCTCAAACGAGCTTCGTACGGTTGGTCTAAGCTGGAGGGAGGCTAAAAGTGTTGCTGAGGACAGAGAGGCGTGGCGCGATTTGTGAAGGCCCTTTGAACCTCTGGAGTGTCTCAGGACGACAACAACAACAACATTGTTATTCTTCTTTTACTAAAGCGTCAGATCTTGACCAATCGTCCAGCTTAGCTAGTAGCCTGCTCCCCTGGAGTACTCCATGTCCTCACCTGCTGCAGCCGCTGCCAAGCGAGCAGCCTGACCAGGCCGAGGTCCAATTTCGCGAGTTGTTCGTCGACAGCCGCCCGCAGCTCGTCGGACGCGCTCGGAGCTGGTCGGCGCCGCTTCACCGGCGTGGAGTATTCCAGTTCGGAGTCTGATGAGCTTTCTGTTGAGGCCGTTTCCTCCTGGAACAAAAACTAAGCTAGAGATTCATTGCATTCAAGCGTTAATCGCAACGTCAGGCTGCGTTAAACGCAATCAGCTTGCCACGTCTGCGTTAGGGTTGAAAATTCCGTGAAAAATTAAACGCGTGCCTCCAACGGCGCGCTTAAAAGTAACTGTGAATGTCATTTTATGCAAATCTGGAAAATTTGATGGTCTATTGGGACCCTGTCAATAGCCCTTTTAAGGTCTGCTTTTGAGCTCCATATATTAGTTGTATGATAAAGTAGGAAAGATAATAGGGATGCTGCCGTAAATGCTATAACTTAGGGTCTGCAAGAACCTTCAGATCCCTTTTAGGTCTGCTTTGGCCGTGGCTGCATATTAATTTATTAGAACACTACATGATAGTGTTTAGAAGACACTGCCCTAAATGCCACCTTAGGGGCCGTAATAGCCTTCAGATCATGAGCATCATTCTCTTCATAGGATGTCAAATAACCATTTCAGGTCTAAGCTTCATATTGTGTTTGTGTCAGTTTGAATTTGGACCCTGTCCAAGAGAACGTACCTTAGGGTCAGTAATACCTTCAAAGTCATCCGGAACATCCTCGTCACTATACCCTCAAGATGCAAATTATGTCAAGGCACCTCATTATGTTAAGTATAGTTTAAATTATGTAAGCTCACTGGTCAGCATAGACTTGGACCCTATCCTAGAGAACTTACCTTAGGGTCAGTGATGGCTTTAAGGTCATCTGCAGCATCCTCTTCCCTGGCTCCTTTGAGGTCTGCTTTAAGCTGTGGCTTCACATTATGTTTGCAGGAAAAATTATAGAAGATGATTAATTTCCATTTACCCTAGCTCCTACCTCCTAGCTAGAAAACCTCCGGCCGTGTGTTGACGGCAGTAAGAATACATTTGTCACCACCCCAACTCCCCTGCGGGTGCTGTAAAAGTCGACTAAGGGATTGAAGTGTCACTGACCATTATTTGATAAAAGATTGATGATGGGCAGCAGCGTCATCATAGTGGACACATTACTGCGATCGCCAATCCGCTTGCCCAGCGTGGCGATTATGGGCATTTACCTTTTTATGCGTCTATACGCATAGTTACTAGGAGAGGCCTACGTCCAGCAGTGGACTATCATAGGCTGATAATGATGACTGTTCAGCATAGATTTGGACCCCATCCTAGAGAACTTACCTTAGAGTCAGTGATGGCTTTAAGGTCATCCGCAGCACCTTCATTGGCACCTTTGAGGTCTACTTTAGGCTGTGGCTTCACATTACACACAGTGTGTTTGGTTTAGGGTATCCAGAGTATTTCAGATTGTACTCTTAATTGCTTTAAGTCCAAATTTAATGTTTTTATGTTCAACTTATTGTGAGTGCTGTTGCACGCCTGATATTGAGGTACAGGCCGGCCATGTATCCTATTTTTTTTATATTGTAATCTTTGTATTTTGTTGGTGTCTTATAAATAAAATAAAAAATAAAAACGTACCTTAGGGTCAGTGATAGCTTTAAGGTCATCCGCAGCATCCTCTTCGCTGGCCCCTTTGAGGTCTGCCTTAGGTTCTGGCTCTACATTATGTTTGGTGCATGACAGGTTCAGGCAGATGGTGTGTTTAGGAGCGTTCTCATCTTCGTCTGAAGCGTCGTAGTCGCTTGTGGCTTGACTCTTGAGAACTGAAGGAAAAGAGGTCACTATTATTGTGTTTGTTTCGGTCTTTAACTCCATATATTTCTCAATAATTTGATAACAAGCCGCATTGTTACAGCACAGGCAACGTATTAATGTTTTTAGTACAGATGGTGCCTTTTTTAGGCTCTAGTGCGAGAAATGTGTCATTTTACGTCAGGTCCAAAACTTCGGAGGGCCATCTGCACTAAAAAACGTCGTACGAGACACGTGCAAAAACGAAAGGACCCCGGGCCTAAAGTATGGAAAATGTGGTTTCAGTCAAATCTTCTGAAATTTTGATATGTTATAGATTTCAGTGCTCTGAACAAAAAACTCTATGGGTGCTACCTCGGTTTCCGGGTCCCTTTCCATGTTCTGCTCGATTTTGTACCAGATAACAAAGTAGTACCTACTTAGTTCTACTTCGGGTCTATTTATTTAAACAATTGACATTAGTTTGAAACTTATTCGTGATAATGCTGGTTAGTTAAAGACATAAAACGTCTACAATGTCAACTTCATACGCACGTGATTGACTTATCGTTTATAGCTAAATGTGTGATTCTATAATATACCTACTTAACATTGTAAAATATGAACTCATTCAAACATTAGCAAATATGGCGCTACTTTTAAATAGAGGACATTGCTTCGTATGTAATAATGCTGTTGTTTTTCGTGCACTGCGGCGGATACCTACCAGAAAACAATGAAGAAAAAATTCAATCTGCTATTTCGTTCAGAGAATCTTTGAACAACATGCGGGCTGAGTTCAACAACGAGTCCCGTGTGTGTATTAATTGTGGCCGATTGCTGAACTCAGCCGGCATTATATGTAGACGTTTTATATCTTTAACTTACCAGCATTATCACAAAAAAGGTTCAAACTAATGTCAATTGTTTAAATAAATAGACCCGAAGTAGAACTAAGTACTACTTTGTTATCTGGTACAAAATCGAGCAGAACATGGAAAGGGGCCCGGAAACCGTGGTAGCACCCATAGAGTTTTTTGTTCAGGGCACTGAAATCTATAACATATCAAAATTTCAGAAGATTTGACTGAAACCACATTTTCCATACTTTAGGCCCGGGGTCCTTTGTAAGTCGTGTCGATTTAAAACAATCCCTATCGGTCGTGTTTTATAACATCGCCACTCGTTTCGAGTTTCATGTTTTTCGCAGTTGTGTCGTAATTTACTATTTTGATTTCCACGATGCAGGCTTAGTCTAGTGTGGGAGTCACTGTCAAATTGTGAATTAATCTTAAAACTTTTTTGTCAATAAAATATTTTTACACTTAATTTATTTTACTAATGCATGTATGTGCATAATGTGCATATATGATCATGATCAACTGTTGAAAATTAAATGGCAATGGGGGGTCACGTAGAAATGGCTCAAATTTCTACTGCAGGCTGAATTCTCATTTAAAATATATTTCATCATTCATTCATTCATTTCTTAATTTATTTACAGCCCACTCCGTTCATTTGACGAACACCAACGTTCTCTCAATTGACGCCACCCCTTACATTGGATAGCCAGTACTAGCACACTTGCGTACTGCCAAGGAGTGGAATTCCCTGCCGGCGTCTATATTTCCGAGATCATATAACCCGTCAACCTTCAAGTCAAGGGTGAATAGGCACCTTCTGGGCAATCTCACTCCATCGAAGGCCACGTCTCTGCCCTTGGCTAGTCTGTGGCCATGAGTAAGCCCATTTAAAAAAAATAATAGTACATTACTATAGAGGACGGGAAACGAAGGGCTACAGGCCAAGTAGATATATCTGGCCGAAGGAACTGAGGCCAGATAGAGGTCAATAAAACGAACTGATTTCGCCGAACCATACTATTTAATTGGTAAAAAGCCAATAGTACAGTATCGTAAAACATTAAAAAAAAAAACATTCGCGCCTAACTTTTTTTTAATCTGTTTGAGGTATCCTTTTACCCGGTGGTATAGACATTAGTTCTTAGGTTTTTTTTTTTGTGAGTGAATGTCAAGACCTAGTGTCACAATTTGACGTTTCAAAACAAAAGACAGTTTGTTTGCAGTCCTAAGTGTGAAATAAATACATGAAATTTCTTTACATATAATCTTAGCATATGACACCAGATACATAGTATTTCCGGGTTTAATTTAAAGTAAGTAACATCAACATTCCGTAGCAAGTTTGAGAAAAAAATCTTACCGTTCCGACAGCGCACGTATTCGCGTCGCGCGGGATGTAAAGGCGGTGGTTCCGCGTAGTGTGCCCGCACCATGGCCGGAACCACTACTCGACCGCGGATTCCTACTGGCACCTTTACTCTGCGAACGACACGATGTTTTGTTTAGCTGCTTTTTGCGGTCAGGTCACTCACACATTAGTACTGTTGGTGCATCAAGGGTAAGCACGGAATTACTAACGAGAGTGTGTAAGTCTATGTCAAGTCTACTTGAGAAGTTTTGTTAAAGTTTGGCACCCATAGTTCCGACCCCTAGTTAATACTAGGGCTCTCGGTCGTGTCCGGGTTTCGTGTACCCGTTTCCGTGTATCCGTTTCTTTGCTACCGGGAAACGGGTTTCTTACCCGTTGGGAACGTTTAATTAGGAACCGTGTAATTAAGACACGGATACCCGAGTACCTGTGTCTGATCCGCCCTCAATGTGTAGTGGCAGTGGCAATCTAAAATATAGGTACGATTTTATATTTGAACAAAGTATTGAACCGCATTTAACCTGCAACAAAAAAAATGTCTAGCTGCGTAATTCGTAAAAAACTGCGAATTTTTCGGTAGGTATTGTTTTGTTTCAGACTTTTTACTAATAAAAACATAGGTTTTTCGAATATTCAATTGTAATGGATCCGCAAAACTCAAGCTTGGAAAAGTTTCTAAGTGGATCCGCGGACCCGCGCTTGGAAACGTTTCTAAGTTGGAAACGTTTCTTGGCGTTTCGTGTCGTTCGGGTTCTTAGTACCGCCGGTGCTAAGGATACGTGTACACGTGTCTGCGGGTAACACGGATACCGGGAGCCCTAGTTAATACTAATAAATAGGTATCAATAATTTTAATAGTACATTGTGCATCAAGGGAGGTAAGTACGGAATTACTAACGAGAGCGTTAGAAGCCCAACGCTGTAAGCGGAGGGCTTTTAATGACTCGAGTTAGTATTCCGCTTACTGACCGTGATGCATACAATGTTTTTCATCACACTTGCAGACAAAAAAATAAGTTTTAAGACAAAATATTATCAAATGACGTACTGACATTTCTATTACTCCCTAGGGAATTTCACTTTTATATTACTCCCGCTACGCATGCAAGCAATGGCGCGCTTAGACAGCAAGTGTGATGAAAAAATACAGGGTTACTTTTTCACCGATACAATACATTTCACCATATCATTGGTATCGATATTAGATCACATTTATCAAATAAAATCAACACTTTTTTTTGTTAATGTTTATTAATTTATCCTTCATGCAAATGTAACATAATGGGCGCACTAATTACAAGGCGTCAACGGTGCGGTATGACGGAGGCAGGGAGGGGGGATCCAACCCGCCATGCCGATGATATTTTAAACAAACAGTTGACAGTTCGAGCGTTTTGCTAGTTATGCACGTCGATAGATGCGCAATACGTCCACATTTAGATTTGCGGTTAAGTTCGAACATTAGTATTTTAGTTTTTTAGTTCCAAATGGGCACTAAAAAATGCAAAATACAAAATATTTTGGACTACTATTATTTATTATACTGGTGAAAAAATAACCCTGTATGTGCAATGAAATATTTCCCCATAACAGACACGGATCGAAAGTAAGATCCACATCCTTGTGGATGGCATCCATGGGGGTACAATATAGAGCGGTTATCTCTGACTCTGAAAATATAGACTTCTGGGAACTCTGTCCCCACACTATAATTATGTGTATGTCATAGTAAGCAACTTTTACTATAGGACCAAACCGGTAGACACAGGGGGTGGTGACCCGTTAGCCACAGGGGGTGGTGACCCGTTAGCCACGGGGGGTGGTTACCGGAAGGGTGGTCGGTGCGAGCGAGCACGCCGTATGAAGTCGACCTTGATGGCGTACTGGTCTGGTGCTGCGGAGAAGCGGTCCCACAGCGACACAGACACAGGGGGTGGTGACCCGTTAGCCACGGGGGGTGGTTACCGGAAGGGTGGTCTTCGGGAAGAGGGGATCCAACCCGCCATGCCGATGACATTTTAAGTTGACAGTTCGAGCGCTTTGCTAGTTATGCACGTCGATAGATGCGTAATACATCCATTAACATTTCTTGTTAGATTTGCGGTTAAGTTCTAACATTAGTATTTTAATTTTTTAGTTCCAAAGGGGTAGTAAAAATGCTAGTATTTTGGACTACAATTACGTATGTTTATTTATTGTACTGGTGAAAAGGTAACCCTGTATGTGCAATGAAATATTTTCCCATAGCAGGCACAGATCGAAAGTAAGATCCACAAGGAGGAGGGCACAATATAGAGCGGTTATCTCTGAAAATATTGTTTCTGGGAACTCTGTCCCCACACTAAAGGGTACACCCTATAATCATGTATATGTCATACTGAGCAACTTTTACTATAGGACCAAACCCGTAGACACAGTGGGTGGTGACCCGTTAGCCACAGGGGGCGGTGACCCGTTAGACACAGGGGGTGGTGACCCGTTAGACACAGGGGGTGGTGACCCGTTACACACAGGGGGTGGTTACCGGAAGGGTGGTCGGTGCGAGCGAGCACGCCGTATGAAGTCGACCTTGATGGCGTACTGGTCTGGTGCTGCGGAGAAGCGGTCCCACAGCGCCACAGACAGGGGGTGGTGACCCGTTAGACACAGGGGGTGGTGACCCGTTAGACACAGGGGGTGGTGAGCCGTTAGACACAGTGGGTGGTGACCCATTAGACACAAGGGGTGGTGACCCGTTAGCCACAGTGGGTGGTGACCCGTTAGACACAGTGGGTGGTGACCCGTTAGCCACGGGGGGTGGTTACCGGAAGGGTGGTCGGTGCGAGCGAGCGCGACGTATGAAGTCGACCTTGATGGCGTACTGGTCGGCACCACAGAAACGGTCCCACAGCGTCACAGACACAGGGGGTGGTGACCCGTTAGCCACAGGGGGTGGTGACCCGTTAGCCACGGGGGGTGGTTACCGGAAGGGTGGTCGGTGCGAGCGAGCACGCCGTATGAAGTCGATCTTGATGGCGTGCTGGTCTGGTGCCGTGGAGAAGCGGTTCCACAGCGCCACAGACACAGGGGGTGGTGACCCGTTAGCCACGGGGGGTGGTTACCGGAAGGGTGGTCTTCGGGAAGAGGAGATCCAACCCGCCATGCCGATGACATTTTAAGTTGACAGTTCGAGCGCTTTGCTAGTTATGCACGTCGATAGATGCGTAATACATCCATTAACATTTCTTGTTAGATTTGCGGTTAAGTTCTAACATTAGTATTTTAATTTTTTAGTTCCAAAGGGGTAGTAAAAATGCTAGTATTTTGGACTACAATTACGTATGTTTATTTATTGTACTGGTGAAAAGGTAACCCTGTATGTGCAATGAAATATTTTCCCATAGCAGGCACAGATCGAAAGTAAGATCCACAAGGAGGAGGACACAATATAGAGCGGTTATCTCTGAAAATATTGTTTCTGGGAACTCTGTCCCCACACTAAAGGGTACACCCTATAATCATGTATATGTCATACTGAGCAACTTTTACTATAGGACCAAACCGGTAGACACAGTGGGTGGTGACCCGTTAGCCACAGGGGGCGGTGAACCGTTAGACACAGTGGGTGGTGACCCGTTAGCCAAAGGGGGCGGTGACCCGTTAGCCAAAGGGGGTGGTGACCCGTTAGATACAGTGGGTGGTGACCCGTTAGACACAGGGGGTGGTGACCCGTTAGCCACGGGGGGTGGTTACCGGAAGGGTGGTCGGTGCGAGCGAGCACGCCGTATGAAGTCGACCTTGATGGCGTGCTGGTCAGGCGCTGCGGAGAAGCGGTCCCATAATGCCACGCGTTCCGTCGCCGATATCGAGTTCACTAGCTTCCAGTCCTGCGTACATAACTTTCAATGTTAATAAAACTATGTGTTTACTATGTTTTCGACAGGTGTACAACTTAGGGCTGATTTTTCAATCCTCAGTTAAAATTATTACCATCCTTATCTTAGGTCATCAGTCAAAAAAGGATAGACCTAACATTTATTTGACAGATACTGTTAACTGGGGATTGAAAAATCAGTACTTAGTCTAATATAGATAAATTTATCTCAAAATCATAATGTTAATTCTGTCGTAACTTAAGAATAACGTATCAATAAAATCGTCGGTTGATAAACAAAACTAACGAAAGGTGATCCCACACGGGATGTTATTTCTGTTATATAACGTTTTAAAACAAAATGTGACAAGGATAATGTTATAGAATACTAAAATGTCAAAGAGAGAAAGACGATGTTATATAACATTTTGTTGTTTTGCTGGTGGTAGTATCTCGTTCAGGGTCTGCCCGGATAGCTACCACCGTCTTACCCGTGAACCTGCTGCTAAAGTGTTTGCACTGCTGTGTCTCGGTTTGGGGGTAAGATAGCCGGTGTAATTACTGACATAGATAGAGGCAATCCATCGATTTTTTGGTCACTTTGTCCATGGGCCTCAGTTTCTGCTTTCCGTCAGGTGGGCTGAGAGCTCTGTTGTCTACCTTCGTCACGTAAAAAAAACCAGTGGTATCACCATAAATAACAAATACCTACTGGAAATAAAGCTCATATCTCAGTTCTGATTTAACGCTAACATAAAAGGTTGCTAAGAGTAGTGATAGTATAGCGAGTTTTGCTTGTCAGTCAACGAAATAATATCTAGCGGAAGTCCGTAGCCAAATTTTGTTTGTGTCACCGTGGCTTCTTGTCAGGCAATGGTAGAGATACAGTACCGGTCAAAAATATAAGTTCGCACCACGATTTTGATACAAAATCGATCTTGTCGGCTATCATTTTTCCAGCATTTAAGTCCACACTTGTTTTCAATGAATATGACTGATTATAGAGCTATTCCTTTTTAATTAACTGTTACTTTCGAACAGCCCAGACAACTGAGGCAGTTGTAGCAGCTTTTGGTAGTCATGCCTACGCGATATTCATACTAATGATGATCAAAAAAATTACTTCCCTTGCCTAAGAATTATTATCGGATCCGATGTATAAAATTGTCCTGATTTTATGGGAAAACTAATATTAAATAGCTCTCGAATCAGCAAGACATCGGTAGAAAAAATATTTTTGAACACTGAAAAAAATTATTGCTCAAAAGTGTATTTTGTATCGAAATCATGTAGTGAACTTAAACTTTTTACTTACAATATATTGTTCCACATGGTTGGGGCACATCCATCGGCCGGTCGGAAGCGCTGTTAGTGGCGGGTCCAGACAGTCCTGTAATAATATGTGAATTAGTTATGAACATTCGTTACAACTCTTAATAGTTATTTATCTACAGGCATATCATAATTTCCCCATTATGTATTCAGAAGCGGTAATGTAATGACCTATATTAAGAGACCGGTGTCTGTGGCTGTATCATAATGTTAACATTAAAGAACAGTGCATCATAATGTTAACATTAAAGTATCGTCGTCGTAAGGTTATTCATTTTAACATTATGAAGTCAACTTGTTTTTGTTTTTTTTTTTTTTCAATAAATATTTATTGTGGGATATCCTTACTCAAATTGAGTGATTTCAACTGATTTGAATTGTTATATTTAGAGGTATTTTACTTAGTGGATATCAATGAAAATAAAGGTAAATTGTCATTCTAAACTTATCATATGGATGTGATGTAGATAAAGTTATGTATGTGACTGTACATAATTAGGCATTAAATATGAGTGTGGTTTTACGAAACGAGCCGTAGGCGAGTATATATGCCCAACCACATAAAATAAAATAGTTTATTCCACAAGTTATTAAATTACATGTGAAATGAAAGGCTTAAACAGCGTAATCATAGAAATACAGTAGAACCCGCTTAATACGATCACGTTTAATACGATTTCCCGCATAATACGCCATTTTATGCCGGTCCCTGCAAGTTTAGTCATGTTTTCCTACATTTTTGTATGGTTAATACGATTCATAATCCCGTTTAATACGCTATCTGTAACCCAAGTTACATTAAAGTATGACATTTTTAACTTATAGATGTAGGCAGAAATGTTATATTTTTACCATACCGATTGAATATTATACCGGAAAAATCAATTCTAGCGACTGTTCCACCTTTGCGCAGGATGGCTGGCAGGAGCTGGATGCGAGCAGCCAAAGATCGAAAACTGTGGCGTGAAATTGGGAAGGTCTAGGTATGTCCAGCTCCATAAGCTGATGATGGTTATCTACGTTAGGCCACCATAGGAGGTTTAATGACTGTCTATTAACGGATTCTATTAATTTAAGTGTTTGCCATGGACGATTTTTGTGCTTCTTGAATAAGATATTTTTAGAGGAAAAAGGAGATGTAAGATTTTAAAAAAATTGGCATTTGAAAAAATTTGCTGTCGCTTTGCACGGCTTAGAAATAGACAACTGCAGCTTCGCCTGGTAATACTTACGTAAAATTGGCGAAAACCTGGTTTTGTGTCCCCTGTTTCCTCCTCCAAAAATAGATCAATTTGCAACAAAAATGGTATGAAAGGTATTTCTCATGTCGGTATGTATCTTCTTTTTGGACAGTACACGAAATATTTTTTATGAGTATATTAAAACGCATATAAAATTTGTCTATTTTTGCAGTTTTTGTAGGCTTGTAATAATAACGTCAAACAAAGCAAAATATTCCGACATGCGCGATGCAAAAATTATACACCGATATATGATTAGCAATATGGGCGATGATGGTACTATAAAGAGGGTGTAAAGCTGTGTATCTGTAGTATTTTACCAGTACCTATTGGGAATTCGTAGTATTGGGAACCTGTAGTATTGGGAATCTGTAGTGTTGGGTGTTAGTTTAATAGCATTCGAAATTCGTATTATTGGTTATTGGGAACGTGTATAATCGGGAATGCATAGTATTGTCAATATCTGTAGTATTATCTCTTATCTGTAGTGTTAATAATCTGTACAATTGGGAATGTGTAGTATTGGTAATCTGTAGTATTGGGAATCTGTAGATGTGTAGACAAAATGTCACGACTCGACCCAGTGCGAGTTGATAAAATAATTTTCGTACACGATAATTATGACAATTGCCGCATAAAATGCAATCTTTAACTTTGTTTCGTGTTTATTTTTTAAATAATAAACTTCTGCTAAACTATATCTAGGTTTTTAATACCTTCTCATCCATACGAACATACTTACAGGCGAACAATGTGGCCTTGACGCCGGCGTGGCGCCGCCACGCCGGTTAAATTTTGCGGCGCGCCGCCGCCGGTGATTTCTATGCCGGCGCACACCTCTACATCACTAGTTGGTGACAATGGTGACACACCTGGTGGAACAGCAGCGGGCAGTAGTCGCAGGCCAGCAGTGGACAGACTTGCAGGTGCCCCGGCAGACGAAGCAGGACTTGGCCGGAGGCAGCCCAGCATCATCACTAGTTGGTGACAATGGTGACACACCTGGTGGAACAGCAGCGGGCAGTAGTCGCAGCCCAGCAGTGGGACTTGCAGGTGCCCCGGCAGACGAAGCAGGACTTGGCCGGAGGCAGCCCAGCATCATCACTAGTTGGTGACAATGGTGACCCACCTGGTGGAACAGCAGCGGGCAGTAGTCGCAGGCCAGCAGACGAAGCAGGACTTGGCCGGAGGCAGCCCAGCATCATCACTAGTTGGTGACAATGGTGACACACCTGGTGGAACAGCAGTGGGGCAGACGTGCAGGTGCCCCGGCAGACGAAGCAGGACTTGGCCGGTTCAGTCCAGCATCATCACTAGTTGGTGACAATGGTGACACACCTGGTGGAACAGCAGCGGGCAGTAGTCGCAGGCTAGCAGAGGGGCAGACTTGCAGGTGCCCCGGCAGACGAAGCAGGACTTGGCCGGGAGAGGCACGCAGCCCCAAGCATCCACTGTCACAAGGCCGTTGCCATTCTTGCCGTTACCATTCTCTGTAATAAGGTTGTTTTTTTTTTTAACTGTTTTCTTTTTGAACACAGTATTGCGACACGCGTACCGCAAATACCGAAATCCGCAAATTTTCGGGATTTTTTGTCTCTGTCACTCCAACGAAGGCGTCATTAGAGTGACAGAGACAAAACTTCGAAATTCACGAGTTTCCTGCTCTTTCAGTGTAAATCCTCCTATCCAGTTCCAATCAGGGATTTCAATAAGACTTTATTATTTCCAATACGATGTCTCTGAGAAAATCCTCTAACCGACCAGGGGCCTATTAAAAGGTCTCCTTGAATAAAATAAATTCTTACTAAACAATAAATTCAAAATTCATAGCCAAATTTTATTGTATGAACAGCAGAAGGAAAAGTAAACTGTAGTTTTGGCTAGGATATTTGGATGTAGCTTAGCGAAAAGGATCCAAACTTTTCCTTTTGACAGAAGATTTAAATTGAATTGACAGATTTTTGTGGACTGGATCCTTTTCCATAAACTATGTCCATTTAACTAACCCTTTTCAGTCCCGGGGAAGGGACAGGGAACCCTCATCTCCCTTGGAAGCTCGAACTGCTTGGGATTCATGACTTTAGCAGCCTTCACCAGAATTTCCATGGGGGTCAGCTCTTTGTCTTCCTTCTCTTTCTCTTTGCTTTCCTTGTCTTTATCATCTTCTTCAGTTTTCTTGGAGGAGTTGGAACGGTTGCGGAGGGACCTAATAAAAAAATATTTTAATATTCATTTACATTACCATCTTCAAAGTCAACCTA
This sequence comes from Thaumatotibia leucotreta, assembly GCA_025490895.1. Taxonomy (NCBI): domain Eukaryota; kingdom Metazoa; phylum Arthropoda; class Insecta; order Lepidoptera; family Tortricidae; genus Thaumatotibia; species Thaumatotibia leucotreta. The sequence continues at coordinate 17,544 of JALPQI010030748.1, read as the reverse complement.
GTGTTGAAATAGTCTGCATTAAAAAGGCAAAGGGATCTAGTGGATGTGGTGCTTGCGTATGGACGCATTAGGAGTTCGACCCATTATCAATTAATTATTTTTATTAATTTTTCTGTTTTCTGTGCGCGGTAGGCCCTCTAACTTTAGCTGTCATTGTTGAGTTTATTTTCTGTGGTTGGCGGACGCGTTAAGACGCGTTCACAAATATATTACATTAAGAGGGTTGCCATATATAATTTATGTTACCAACCGTGACCTCACAAATGGCTCCAATGGAAAACCAGCGCTGGACTGTTTACAGGCCAGCAATATGCTGAATTGGAGACCATTTTGTGGAACTATTTTTTTATTATTATTTTTTTTATATTCGTGTTCATTTTGTTAATGTGTATATTTGTGTCACAAATAAATGTTTTTTCTTTTCTTCTTTTCTTTTCTTTTATCACCACTAGTTGATTACTACCATGATGTTGCTGCCCATATCCTATCAAACTTCAATAAATCAATGGTCAATGACACGTCAATCCCTTAGTGACTCTTAAGGGAAGAGTTGGGATGGTAATAAATGTATTCTTACTGCCGGCACCACAGGGCAATTTGTAGTTTTAGTGGGTGTAAGGGCAATTTTGTAGTAAAATTCTCCATCATCGTAAATCTTTGATTGCATGATTTTTTCCAAAATACAAAGTCTAACAAACTATTTAAGGTGTAACAAATTTAAGGGCACATTGATACTCAAAAGAATTGGTGACTGACATTAGTCTCATGTATTTACCCAAGGAGTTATCTGGAGCAAATCTAGCTAAATGCTTGCCTGGTCTTCTTCTCAGAGTCGGACTTGCTGTCGGCCGGGGACACGGCGCGCGAGCTCCGCGATGAGGGAGGCTGCGCGTCCGAGGCGGCGCACTCTCGGCACAGCCACAGCCCGGCCGGGATGTCATTCTCGTCCAGCGGTGGATCACTAAGTTTGTAAATAAATAAATCTTATACATATTGATCAAGCCCCAAATTAGCTTTTAATGAGGTTGCTAGATGATATGTCTATTTAGATAGATAAATATATGAAAACCCATAACTCAGGAAAGTCAGGAATTTATATTAGTGCTCAATACAAAAATATAAGTCTTTACCAGGATTTTAACTTGCAATCTCAAACTTAAGTTTAGTAAGCAGGATCACTACCAACTAAACTGGTTAAAAAACATAAAAGCATCTTCACATGTTGCCAATATTTGAAGTTAAATTTTATTGACATATCATAATCATGTTGTTTATGTAGCTAAAGTATAATTATTGACTAAAACGAGGCTGGGATCATACCTCTGAAGAAAGAAAAGAACAGTAATAATTAGTTCTAACAATTTTAACCTCATGTATTATTAATTAAAATTAAATTAAGCTATACTGAATAAAAAAAAAAATCACTGTGTTTCCTTGTTACAGTCGTGGTCCACTAAGGGCTCATGCATAAATCATGTGATGTTTTTTTGGCTACTTTTTGACCCCCCCCTCCCCCATGGTGATGTTTGGTGAGTTTCTTGGCTAGCCCCCCCCCCCCCCTAGCAGTCTCACGTGTATTTTTTTCATTCAACTTTTCACGTAAGCTAGCCGAAATTGACAATATTTCTTAGTTTGTTCATCGTAAAAAAATACACGTGAGGTCTCCTTGTACCCCTCCTCCCCTACCGTGATCTTTCGTGATGTTTTCTTGGACCCCCTCCCCCCCTATAGGACCTCGCGTGATTTATGCACAAGCCCTAATTAAGAACAGTCAATGTATAACATAAAAATGGCATAACACGCCTATATTCATCATTTGTGTGCATTGTTATTTACGAGAATACGAGTTATTATTTAACTTGATAATTCTAAAAATCAATTTAAACAAGCATTAGCTGCAAAAACTATATATAATTAAATAAAAGCGATTGAACTTAACATGTCTCTAGACGAACAAAAATAATCTGGCACACTAATTAAGAACACAACCTAAAAGTACAGAATTTAACTAGAAAGTTCTTCGGTTACATTAATATTTGGTAGGAAACCCGAAGTTCTGTTCCACCGCATGACATCTCTTTGACATAGACTCCACTAAAACCCTGCATCGCTCCACAGGTATAGAATCCAGGCTTCTAGTGATAAAGCTCATTTAAATTTTTTATATTTTTATTGGCGAGACTTTTTTTCACATTGTTCTAGAGATTCTCTATTGGGTTAAGATCGGGACTGCAGGAGGGCCAAGTCATTACAGAAACATGATTACAACGAAACCATTCTTTTACAGATTTTGCGTATGCTTAGGATCGTTGTCTTGTTGAAATGTCCATACAACTGGTAAATTTTCTTCAGCATACGGCAACATGGTGTTTTCTAGAATATTTTTGTACACATACTGGTCCATAATACCATCAATCCTGACTAATGGCCCCACACCATGCCACGAAAAACAACCCCATGTTTTACGGTTACGGTCGTATACCTACTTGGGGTCGAACGCGGTATTTGGTGGTCGACGAACGTAGACTTGACCCCGGAGCCTATTCTGTTAATTTTAGTTTTGTCAGACCATAAAACGTGTTTCCACTGCGATAACGTCCAATTTTTGTGATTTTTCGCAAATTCAGTTCGTGCGTCTCTGTTCTTCTTACTTACTAAAGGCTTCTTGCGAGCCATTCTGCCAAATAGATTTGCTTCGTTCAGTCGTTTTCTAATAGTACGAGCCGCCAGACCGGGTTGATCTCCAAAAATTTAACATTTAATCTCAACAGCAGAAAGTTTAGGATTCTTTCTCGCCATCCTTACGATAAGAGCGTCCGTTCGAGGAGTCGTCTTTCGTGGCCGTTTCTTTCGTTGGACCTTCTGACATGTTCCATGAGCCTTAAAATATTTTATGGGGTTGGATACTCTAGTCCTAGAACATTTAAGGAGGTCAGCGACTTTTTGATAGCTCCATTTCTTGTTAAAAACCAACGATATTATGATTTCTCTGATAGTGCCATCTGAACTCCGTTTTTTTCCCATTTTCACAAAAACAATAAGCATGTTTTATTGACAGAAAATGCAGGAGCTCAAAATACGTCAAAGTGTAGGCTTTATTCAATTATTTTGGAAGATACGAGGATTCAAACACAGTGTTCCTAATTAGAGTGCCAGTATTAATTATACTAGATAAAGTCCCAAGTTTGTATTCACATTAATTATTTATTTTTGCGAACTAAAGTACATGTGTATAGTCAATTGAATGGTCTCTAGATTCATGATAAATCATGTGTTAAAGGCGGTTGCCTATTATTTATATTTATTCTGCTGATAATAGCAGACTTTTATGTGTATAGTGGTAAATAATCTATTTGTTCTTAATTAGTGGGCCACGACTGTATATAAATTATAAGAACTAATCCATAAAAACATGTCAATATAAAATGAATCAAAAGAAAAATAAAAACTTAAAACTACACTTAACACTAAACTAGCTATACTTAAATTAATAAATCGCCAGCTTAAAGACAGAACCAACTATTTTGGTAAAACATCTTTTACCAAATAGCTTTCTATGCCATTGGCATAAAATACAATTTGTCAAAACCAACTTCAAGAAAGTAGTTGGTTCTGTCTCTAATCCAACAAAATACAGACAGGGTATAATGTATTTTTTTATGGAATATAAAAGGTTCAACACATATAAATTGCAACCTACATAGTTTTATATGTGTATATGTAATTGGATTCCAAAAAATGAAATAAAGCATCATTAATCATTGAAATACTTCATTGTTACATTAATATTACATCTCTGAGCGAACTCACTAGCAACCGAGATGGAAGCTGGCCGGGCAACGGTCGCAGCAGATGAGATCGCCGCCTTCTCCGCACGCGTCGCAAGAATCGCGATTGTGACCTCTACCAGGCCTCTTGTAGTAAGGGTGCTGGGGCTTCTTGCTCTTCTGGCTACTCACTTCCTCGTCCGGTGGCTTTATCAACGCCTTTATAATCTAAAACACAAATACAACTATGTAAAAACCTTACCAGGCAAATAATTAGAGCCCTTCTACAAATTATAATGCTCAATATAAAATGGCGCCAGAGTATCATAATATCAAACTTGAGAACTCGTAGAAATTGTTTAAAACAACTTACCGGCATGAGACCGCCTGATGTATCAAGATCATAGCTCACGTTAGACATTATGAATAGTTATTAGTGCTCCAATATAAACTTTTTACGGAGTTATGCTGAAAAATAGCACAGTTAAAAAAGAAGTTCAATGGAACACAGAACCACTACATACACTGAAATATTGTGGTATCTAGAGCCACATATTGAATTATACGATTATTCTATTAACAAGATATTTAATTTGTATGTTATATATTATCTAGAAAGTCCAAAAAAATATTTATTGTACTATCAACAATACCGACAGATTTCGATATTAAAGATGGCCGCCACGCCAAGCATGTAATTTGACAGTTGACAGTAGGAATGTCACAAAATCGGTACAAATCCGGTTTTCTCTCCACCCTATTTCAGTTTCAATAAATTATAAATTGTTAAAATAAAAATAATTAAATAAACTAAGATTATTTTTAATATATTCACGTGACATCTAAAATATATAAAATAAAAATACAACTTTTATTTTTCTTATTACTTTTGAGCATTGAGTCTGGCCACATTTTCAATGTTACAATATTAGATGTAAAAAAACTACTATTTTGCATCTGTCAAGAAGGGAATCAAAAATCAAAATACTATGTTCATTTCCAGGGTCTTGGTATGTATGGACATGGACTATGCGATGAAGGAACGAATGTGTAAACTTAACTTTTTAAAACAAATTTTTAATATCAGTACACTTTAGGTAAGGTTAAGTAGATTAGTCAGATTTTAATCTATGTATATAAATTGAGCAATTTTAAAAATAAACATGTTATTAAAATGTACACTTTTGCGTAGTAACTTAAAACTTCCCGTAATGAATGGTAGTTTTTGTAGCGGGAACTTAGCAACATTTTTAGAGCGGAAGTTGCCATTTGTATGACGTCATGGGCGGAGTTTAGTTGAAGATCGAATTCGGATTCGGTTGGCGGGCGCGGCCATCTTGGTGAATTAGTGACCTGGCGATTCGGATATAGTTAGTGAAAAATCATTTGTCATCCACAATGTCGGAAAGGGAAGATAATGTGTATAAAGCTAAGTTAGCCGAGCAGGCTGAGCGTTACGATGGTGAGTACATATTTTTGTAATATCTTTTCGTAGAAGGGCGAAAATTCTCTCACAATTTCGCCGACAGTTGAAAGACGATTTTGTGATAGTCAGAAAAAATCTTCACTTGAACAATGTTAAGGTTCCCTATAAAGACCGTTTAATGATATCTAATTGCTTATACATTCTATTAAATACAGTTTTCATTGGAAACTGAAACGAATTAATGGCATTCTTTAGGCTTGGTCAGCGATCGATGCGTCATCCGCCGGTGGGATGCCCTTTAGCTTTTTCCTTTGAGAAAATCATGAAAAACGTTACTCTAAAGAATTGCTAGTACCTATGTCCGTCTTTAGCCCCTGAAAGCACTATTATATGTACAAATATAACTGTTTTATTCAAATTAAGAGCGAAAACTTCGAGAAGAAAAAACTGTCACCTATTTTCCCATCCCAAGTAACTTAACAACGATCGATCTTATTGAATTCGTTCATGCATGTCGCAGCTCGATGGAAAGCTTCATTAGTGGTCGCGGATCGTTCAGGTTTCATTGGGGTTTTCTATCGGGAGCAGTAATTCAACGCCCTCCACGGTTTCACCCAGCTATTGTTCGGGTGTCGCTGAGAAACATGTTATCGCATTCATCTTTTGAATTAAGAAGATAATGCCATTGTACAGGTTATCTGCTTGATTTACATATGTACGCAGTTCCGTTGATAACGGCTTTCAATGAAGGCTACTGCCGCACTAGTCGTGCTGTTCTGAGACTATTCTTGATTGATTTTCTTATCACGACAGCCTTTATCGCCTTGGGGCCGCTGGGAAGTGTTGGCGTGACGAATTCCATGGCCATGGGTGTTTTTTTCAGACATTTCATGAAACAGGTGTTCTGTATAAATTGCACTGACTACACTGTATCAAAATGCACCTGTTACATAAACCTTGTAAAATGAGGGGTGATTTTGTCAAGGCACACCTTTAGGTATCAAGATTGGGGTGTTCTAAGACAAGTTTACACAAATTTCTTAATGAATATGACCATAAAAGCTAATTTCAGTCAACTGACAATTTTATCAGTGTAATGACTGAAATGTCAGTTATTTACCCTTGACCATGATTGATAACTGGGTCGCGTTTTATAAAGTTACAATTTACAATTTCGCTGTTTGCCTCTCTTTCTAGCCAATATGTGCGTGCGTTAGAGAGGCAAACAGCGAAATTGTAAATTGTAACTTTATAAAACGCGACCCTGGTGATAAACATGATGAAACAGACCCCCAGGAACTAGAATCTGCAATTTAATTGATTATTAATAGGTCCCTCTACTTGATAACCTTTGCTAATGCTGCAATCATACATGAAGGGATTTGTGAACCAGTTTCTACTTTAAATTATTAAAATTTCATACCTGCCAATAATTAGATACAATTAAAGCAAGCATACATCTTAAAATATTAAAATTATGAACATTAATGTAAATGTATGTCAAGTGAAAGCTAAGTTGTTTAACAATTGGATTTCAGAAATGGTAGAGGCAATGAAGAATGTGGCCTCCCGCAATGTTTCCGACAATGAACTAACAGTGGAGGAGCGGAACCTTCTGTCCGTGGCATACAAGAACGTCATTGGTGCTCGGCGTGCCTCATGGAGGATTATCTCCTCCATTGAACAGAAGGAAGAAACAAAAGTACGTATTTTTTAGTATTGAGGCATACTTATAACCTTAATTGGACTTAGTTTAATTTAAAGGATCTAAACTTTGAAATTTGTCATTATATTTATTGACTTCTCCTTTTGGATGTTTTGACTTAAATTATTATTTGTCATTTTGACATAAAATTTAAACATACAGATTGACTTGGATTAGATCCTTTTATCAAAACTAAATCCAATTTGACTTATGGTGTACTTATCTTTTTTTATTCAACATCTTACTAATGAGGTAAAAAGGAATATTTTTTTGTAAGTAAAGTCCTATTTATGCAGATGAAAGTATTGCAAGATAGCTGTAGAGAGTAAAATTAAAATCAAAAACTAACTTCTAAGAGAAAGTGAGTCATTTGGCCTGTCATTACTTAATCAAAATGTGATGCCCCACTGCAGCTTCTTAATTAAAAAACATAATGTAAATAGCCCATCTGAGGTGAACAAAAGCTGATTTCATATTATGTAAGTTTTTTCAAGCAAACTATCCATTCAATATTTTTTTTACGACATTGCATCACAATTTTTTTTTTATAGGGACATTTTTCCTATAATGGTCAGCAGGGTTCAGCCACTAATTTCACATTATTATTAGCCAAGTTAATCCCTGCCTACCATTGATTCCTATACATAAAACTGTCAAAAAACTTGGTATACATACTTAGTGGAAGTCTAGTATGAAAACACCTCCACTTGCGCAACACAAAAAATCCCTTGCAAAATTATCTAGACTGGTTTCTAGAGATAGTGTCTCCACTTTCATTTTCCACAATTGACTTGAGTTCATTACCATAGAGACCCGATTGTTAGTCAGATCACTATTATCAGATTAATTTGATAATATGTAAAAGTTATACATATATTATTAGATAAATAATCAAATCTGTCAATATTTCCTGTCCCAAAAATAGCATTTTATATTTTGGATGTTTTTATAATAGGTATATTCAGGCTTTTTAAATAGAAAATATCCTATTTACTACACTTTCTTCTAAAAGGAAACCAAAATGCTAAATCAGCCAACGGCCCTGCCGCGAACGACGAAATCCGGCAATTTCGGGGATTTTTCTCTGTCACTCTAATGATGCCTTAGTTGGAGTGACAGAGACAAATCTCCGAAATTTACGAACTTTGGTGTTCGCGGTAGCAGGCCAGCACTGGGAGCAGACCCCTGAATTAATCAATACTTTGAATTCTTGAGGAATTTGTGTCCATGTGACTTATCTAAGATCACTAGATATGAAAGTGTGAGATAAGTAACAGTAGTACTGTCGCCATCAGATATATCAGAGCAGCTACGATGCTCAAAAATATCTGTACTTGCATTCTTAACCCTTAATTTGGCAATGTTCGTCGCAATGAACATAATCTTCGACCCAAATTTTGTATTTTTTTTTATGACAGAATTCTCTGCTTTACACAATGGCGGGGGGGTTAGAACGCACGATTTTTTCAATTTAACCCTTCGTCTGTGTTTGATAAGAATCCGTAAAACAGATATTGAACTCAAAACAATTGATAATTTGAATTAAAAATCCATTGTACTGATCCTTAGCAACCACAGACGAAGGGTTAATGCCTATTCCTTACCCTTCCTGCCCAATGTGATTTATAAAGGACTGTATTATCAAACACATTAGGTTTAAATTTCAATAGCTCAAACTTAGTATGACGTGCAGGGCGAGGCTATAATAGGCCTGCTCAGATATTTCTGAGTACCGTGGCCTTTCCGTTATAATTTGATGGCGACTGTACACGGTCAGTACGCGAACTTACATCTGTCTTTATCATTCCAACGATGGCTTTTGTGGTGTGACAGAGACAGATTCTCGAAAAATATTTCCGTAGTAGGCCCTCAGATTAAGATTGAAAGATAACGATATGACCGCGATCTTCACGGTTGACGAAGAATGTACTTCAATAGACAGTTCTTAAACGAGGTTAATGCGCATGACTATGCATATGAAGTGAAATTATTTTGAAGACAGGTAGGATTTCGTTATAGGCAGCGGTTACGCCGCGGCCACGACATCGGTCTAAGGCGACCGGCTTAGCGGAAAACGTATGGTGCTCCCACTCTACCCATATCGGCATCCCGCTCCAACTTATGGATTCGCTCGCCGCTGGTCGCCTTAGACCAATGTTGTGGCCGGGCCGTTAGGCTGTCAGTCATTTTCTATCAGTTCAAATTCGTCTGCCATCAGTCGACAGACAATCGGACTGAACTGACGCAAAAGTTTGCGTCTATCAGATTTTATTTTTACTTCAATTATTTTAGACTTTTAAGCGATACGATTAAAACTGTCTTATTTCTCGGTACGACCCTAGATTACAAAGAAAGGCAAACTTTATGTCGAAACGTAAACCTCTCCTATTACCTATCCGTATGGACGCCTAATGGGAGCCAAATGCCCATAGTCTCCACCCGCTGGTTGGTGATCACAGCAGTGTGTCCACTAAAGGCTCGGCCACACCAGATGCATGTGCAGCACGTCCACGGGTGCCTCTGAAATGTCATAGGTCATAGTAGACGGTACGCCACTTGCACATCACGCGCCACGCAAGCTGTGTGCCATCTAATAAGACATTTTCATGTGCTACAACGCGCACGTGCTGTACACGAACCGGCTTGGCTTGGCAATGCTGCTGCTCATCATCACTCCATGAATGAATGGTGAGCGACACTTCAATCCCTGGGTCATCTCTTACGCCACTCACGAGACTTCTTATTACCGTCGCCACACGGTACTAACCCTATTGTAATTACATTACGGTCGTGTATACATACTTTTGCGGGCGGATCTTTTACCTTGGCGGCCGCGAGTGGTCTCGCAATCACCTGTTGACCTAACGACGGATCAATACCCGACAATGACTAGACTATTGGACCTAGACTGACACAATGGGAAAGCTGACATTAACGGCAATTATGCATTGCTAAATCCAACTTTAAGTTTCATTCGTGCTTAAAGTTGCCGGACATGAAATTTCTGATCGAATCAAAACATTCGCAATAATTTTAGTGTGGGCAAAAGTTATTTCGTATGACCCCATAAACAGGTGTCATCACTACGTGGTTTTGGACATTTCTGTTAATCCTTTACCTACGGGTGGCAACCGGAGTTGTCACCGACAAATTATAGTTATATGTACTTACGTAATGGTATCAAATCAAACGGCAAATATTATGGCCTCGTACGTATAGGGTTAACAAAAAAATTTTACGTGAATTTGTTAAAAAAACATGAGAACGGAGAAATTCCGACCTGTATTGATAGGAACAGCTTATTTCCAACATTAGGCACTTTTAGGCTTCCGTAGGTACTTCAAAAGGAAAAACGGAACCCTTATAGTATCACTCGAGTGTCCGTCTGTCTCTCAGTTACAGCCGATTTGCTCCGAAACTACTGGACCGAATGAGTTGAAATTTGGCACACATAATTATGTAAGTTGGAGACCCAACGTGAATATGAGGGCTACCTTTGGGGGTTAGTTAGAAAATTAAAAAAAGCAAACTGTATCATGTGATAATCAAGTCAAACTCGCACTTGGCCGGTTATTACTCAAGGCAATTTCCATGACACGATACCTTTTATACGTACTGAAACGAATTTTTTGAATACTATCAAGCAGTGACGTCACATTTTGTCCAATTACGAATTGTTTGTATTGTTTCTGTAGTCAGACGAGTCACGAAATTAGTCAGCCAAAACAGTGACGAAATTGTCATATTACACAAGCCAAACCTAGATGTATCTATGATTCATGAGCAGGATACCTCGTACTCGATTTATTCGAGTTACGACGCTAGCCTAGCGTAGAAGAACCTGATTGTCTTTAACAATAGTATTAATTCGGAAACATGCTATTTTGCTTCAAGTCTATAAAAAATTACAGATAGCAATTTTTTAAAATTAAATTGATTTATATTGCGTAGGTATAGTCCCACTGTGGACCACGAAAATTACCGAAGGTAAGGCACTGGCCCCACCAAAAGCGAGTTAGCGATTGATAGGTTGGCTATCAAAACGAAGAAAAGATAATAGGCTGTAAAGATAAGAGACACTGCGAAATTTGTAGTTCACCGCTGAGCTAGTGACTATGTACCTACTAGCTGAGCGAGTCGTTTTACCAGTGGTGGTACCAGTGCCGAAATGGTTAGATCCCTGGATGTGCTGGTTGGTGTAGTATATGGCAGAATAGTGTTTTCCAATCAAAGACTGATGAGTGATGACCTGTCTAAGTTCGCATAGACCTACTACATGATGGGCGACCCAAACTTTTGGTTTTTGTCCTTGTTATCCCGTGCTATCGAATATTAAAATGGATGTACAGTTAATATAACACCCTAAGTGAGAGCACTACTTACTGTGTTCAGTTCACCATGATAGTTACACAAGCCAATATCAACAACTGGTTATTTTTAGCCCTTTCCCTATCGATAATTCACTTTGACCGTACCTCAGAAGACACCTAATACCTAAATTATATTACCTACTTGAAAGGATTATCCAGGCGTCCTACGCTTTTCACTAAACATTTTCTGAACAGTCTTCATTGACGGAGGCGGGTAATCCTCTAGAGACGTCTAAAAGCTTGCTAATACTTGAAACTTACCTGTTTCAAAGACCAGTCTAACTGACCTCTAAAGACTACGTAGCCAGAAGGCGTAAGTTTAGCGGATCGTAGATTACTCCAGTAGATGACGCCATCGGTCTGTTCTGTAAGGCTACTGTCCTTACGAGTTGACGGCGTGAGCAAACAGTGATTACCATGAGCTACCGCCGTGTTATTAAAGCAGACTTACTTTCTACTCATTGTTAATAACGCGGCTCGTGGTACGGCTACAGTACAAACTGCGTAACTCCCTCTCGCTTGCACCAATACGCGACAAGCAGGATGAGCAGAAAGCAAATTAAGCAAACGGTTATGTTTCTTTTCATCACACTTGCTGTCTAAGCGCGCCATTGGTTGCGCGCGTGGCGGGAGTAATAGAAAAGTGATATTCCCTAGGGAGTAATAGAAATGTCAGTACGTCATTTATAGTACATTGTGCATCAAGGGAGGTAAGTACGAAACTACTAACGAGAGTGTTAGAAGCCCGACGCCGTTAGTTATCGACCGTGATGCATGACAATGTTTTTCATCACCCTTGCCAACCGAAAAATAAGTTTTAAGACATAATATGTATTATTAAATAACGTACTGACATTTATATTACTCCCTAGGGAATTTCACTTTTCTATTACTCCCGCTACGACTAATCTGAACACTAGGACATTCTAGAACCATATCAAAGTAACGAGTAGCAAGACATTTCTTGCAATCTGTTTTATATCGTCACTTTGACATCATTTCCCAAATGGCCTAAGGTTCCATTTGGCCGACTGTACGTCGCAACAGCTTAATAAACTTCGCGGGGGCATTACCATGTGCTTCAAACTCGTTTAATGAGAACGGTAATTATAATTATACACCAAATGTAATTACCAATTAGTCTTCGCGGAATGTTAGGTCTAATTAACGCATGGTGGTTCTGTCTCTAGTAAACTGACCTATAATCTAATAACGAAAACCGAATACCCTCGGCAGTAGTTGTAGTGTCACTGACCTTTGTCGTTGCATGCAATGTCAAAGCGATGCAAGTAATTTATTCTCGATCGATGGTTGAAAGACGAATAAGGGCACAGAAAATAGTAAAGTCAAGTGCATACATAGTATACGTATTCCTCAAATATGTTACTACGTTCCTATTACATTGGAATAAGTGCACTATATTTTCCACTTGAAGGTACTACTTTCAGAATTCTCGTGGTTTGAGGGCGAGACCGTAAATGTAAAAAAAACCATAATTCAGATACCTACTATACTAACAGAAGTGGTACAAAAATTAGCGTTATGATCACGGAAGTCGCATTTTACGTGACTTTGCCTTCGTGGGTAAAGTGTCAACTAAAAACATGACATGTGATTGAGGAAATTTTCAATTGGGAAACCTGAATGTGATTTACATGAGAGTCCTGACAAGAATTGTCTTTATCTAAGTCATACCTTTCGTACCAGAACATTCAGAGTTAAAATATTAGGAATCTCTTGTATTTGTGATTGCTCAGATTGCTGTATAAAACTGGACAACGGTAACAAAGAAGATTCTCCCAATTCCATTGCAGATAATGCTACACCGTTACCTCACTTTGTAAACTGTATGATTCTATTGTTTACCCGCGACGAGGCTACAGCTCAAACAAACCAATCTTGCTATATCCTCTGGCTCTAACAAATATACACAATCAACGACCAGACTTATATTGGTTTTAAATTGTACTTGGCAAGCTATAATGTAGTGTGAAATACAATCAAGGCCTCTTTTTGCTGTCTGCAGTTTGACGCTACAAAAAATAACCATTGAAATGCATTTTTGTTCGTAATTAGTTTTTTTATAACGATTTGACAGACTGAATTCTGTTTGAAGTTAATAAGTAATTCTCAATTAAAAAGTATACAAGGTTGTCAAACAATAACTGCATTCGTTATTCTAAGGTTTTTATTTAGATGGATCGAAAAAAAGTAATTACATAGAATGTTTTAACACTACTATTTCTATACTTTGGATTTAAGGTGCATTCGCTATTCTAATCCCCTACTCTACGAAATTCGATCGTTACACAAAACGTGATTCGTTGATTTCGTAATGTATAGTGGGGGATAGAATAGCGAATGCTCGTTTGGTCTGAATGCATCTTTAGTTTCCAATTCCTTGTATAAGTCACAGAAAAAAACAAACTTTTGACAATTAATTGACAACAATAAAACGCTAAACATAACCAAGACAGAAAACTAGCGGTAATCATGCATCTAAGGTATTATAGGTACTAGGAATGCGGTCGTGAGTTAATGAACAGTTCCCGTCTCTGCCGCAGCCGGGATATTCTATTACCATAGATACAGCTATCGGCACATCTCTGGTGGGCTACCATGTGCTGGCGGCGTGAGCATCGACGGCGTGCTTATTCTCCGTCCATCTTGCTCATATTCGCATATTGATGCGAGCGATAGGGATAGACATTCAGTCACGCCGTCGATACAATTAAGCTCCCCGTGAATGTCGGGTACGTGACGCTTTTTTCCGCATACTTTTAAGAAAGTAAGGAATACAATTTATGGTGTATCTTAATTTTATTTCTTGGTGTTTAAAATCTCGCACTTTTCATATATTTCTAAGGAAGCTGTCATAGGCGTCACGTTTCCGGCAAAGTAGACTTTCTCGTGGAATGCACCCACTACTTATAAAATGGTCAAGAAATGGAAAAAAAGTCAAAACTTTGTCACCTTTCACAGCTCAGTTTTAACAACTCTACTTTTCAAACGTATCGAAACTACATGTCACGTAAAATTCTCCGCCAAATTACGCATAACCAATTACGTATGCGCAGACATTCTAAATATTCTAATCCAGTCTGCATTTCAACCTTAATACATGCCTGATTAGCATATGACTAACCGCGGTATGCAGAAATGAACACTTTCCCACTAATTGTTCCGTCAACGAGATAGTTAATGTTACCGTTACATTATTGCACCTACGCGTCTAATTGACGATAGGTACCATCGCCGACGCCGTCAAATTCGTCTGGGTGTAGAAAACGTTTTAATTTACTCGAACATTTGATTTTCTTAGAAATCAAACCTTTTTCTGAGTTTTAGACTAACTGTTGCCTACGATATTGTCTGCGTAAAATTCTGTTACCGTCATTCCACGGAAGAGGAACTATTTAATTTTCCGAGATAAATACTATCTTACGAGGGCTGTTCCGAAAGTTTTTAGTTGCTCCGGTTCTATTCATGCTATTTAAATTAAATTGATATCATTGTGAGGGACATTTCAATACTTATTATGGTTAATAAATTTATGTACGTAATGGGAACAGTTTTTTTATTATATTTTTTTTACAAAAAGCTGTTTTGTATGAAATTTAACATTATATGGAAAAATTGGCCATTTTTGACACATTGAAGCATATTTTGTATAAAAATCTTTGAAAGCCGTACTTAAATATACCCGGGATAAATAATTTAGTTCATTTTGCGTTTTTTAAATTATAATTGAAGAACAATGATTATTGATTGAATGATGATTTTTACAATATTCGAAATTCCAATTTTAGAGTTTACGATTTTTTTCGATGCCTACTCATTTATGATTAAAGTAAAGGATATCACGTAATTTGTACTTAAAAATAACGGAAATATCTTCAATTACTAGTACCTATAAAATAAAATAGTTTTATAAACGAATGATGTTCATAGCATCTCAATAAAAAAGTGTCTTAAAAACCGGTATCATGGTCATTGGAGTAAGGCTCGACACGTCTAAGTAAAACAAAATAATAAAAATATCTAAAATATTTACTAAAACAAATTTACACCCCCTAAAGCGTCATTGAAATATCCCTCAAAATGGTGTAAGTTTTATTGAAATCGCATGAATAGAAACGGAGCAACTAAAAACTTTCGGAAAAGCCCTCGTATATCATTTCGGGACTTAAAACTATGCCAAGATACCAATATTCATGAAAATATTTCAAGTACTTCGTGAAAGCGTAACAGACAGAAAGACTTTGGCTTATAATAGTAGCAGGGATAGGGATGATTTATCGCATCCTTTACTGATAAAACAAACTGTACTACCGGCATGAGAATAGGTGAACAAATTGCTCAAAATACGACACGGCTGTTCAAATATTTTGAGGGCGTCAGCGACTATTTCTGCCATGCAAATAATATTCAGGCTGCTTTATCGTAAAAACCGTTCAAAATAAAATAATAGTTCAAAATAATCCGTATACCTTCTAGAACAACTTAGTAGAACGAGGTTAGTACAATGAAATGGTAAAAAGTGGTTACGCCCTGGTGCTTGTTTTATATGCGTTGTTTTGTAATATATTTGAGGTCGCAATGGGAACTTGAAACTAAAGGAAAGGCGATAATGGGCGTGGTCGTGTGATGGTATTCATTGCTAAACCTGTTGTCTAGATTTTTGACGATGCCATTGTCATATTTCAAAAGAATTGGCTACTTACCTTTTTGGTAATGTTAGCTTATGACGTAGTTTAATTTGGAAGTTAAGTCTGTTAGTTGACTGTGATAATTATATAGGTATCAAGATAAGTGTTAATTGTATGTCAAAGCGCGAATACAAAGAGATTATCCTATAAATCGTAAATTCTTCCTAAGTATGGAACCCTAAAAACTAAATTGTCTGTAATTAGGTAAATACATTCGCTAATGAATAAAATTGAAATTCATAAATGCTTTGTAGGCGTAGAAAAACAGCCATGACTCGTAGGCATAGAAACAGTAGATCTGTTTTCAATATTTATTATGCTTGACCAGTTACACATGTAACAAAAAGTTCAAAGTTCAGAAGAATAAAATGTAGAGCGATTTAGTGCTGACGTCGCTCAGAATTCAGCAAGTAGGTCTTGCGCGGCAGCCTTTGTGCTAGACCTAGTTTGACTAGCGGCCAGTTGGCCTACTGGCGCCTGTGATCTAGGTTATGAACTGTACCTAGGGCATCTAGGCTTCACGGTATCATTAGTGTACACTTGGATTTTTACAGTTTGTTAAAACTGAATGCTAATATAAATAAAATTCATCTAGATAAGACACGTAATGTTGATGTCATAATTTAAAGGCGCGTTTATACTTGCATAGCGACTGGCGTGCTATATATAGTAGTTGTATTTGTATAGCCTTCTGCATGTTACAAAATTAATTCTCACTACCCTAGTTGCCACCATCGCGGGTCGACAGCCCCGTTTCCGTCTCTTTTACATTAGGTTGTCAACTGTTGAATATAGTTCAATCGATATACATAAATCTACATACTTCACGAATCGCCTGAATTTGAAAAGGATTTCATATAATATAATAAGTTGTATAAGTAATAAAGAAAATAAAGTTGCGCGTAAAAAGCCAGCGCAGGTCATTGGTACCGCTGGAGTTCGCGATGTTTAGGTAATTTAGTAAAGTGCCCCTAATTTGTCACCTCGATACAGCACACGGGCGTGTGAAAACTTTACCCGCTTATTACTTTCCCTTACCATGAGGGCAATACTCGCTAAACGCTGACGGCTATACACCACAACTGAAAGTTTTGGTTGCCAGTGACGGCTATTGGCCTACTACCGCGAAATTCGTAAAGGGTTTAGCAGCCTTACCGAACAAGAGGTGCCTTTCCCCACGGATGAGGTCAATATTTTAGGTGGTGTACTAGCAGGACCTAAGAATACTCCATGCTTAATATCAGCTCTAGATCTTCTTTTGTTTCAGAGTTATTCAAGATAATGTAAAATAAACAGAGTGTCGTTGAAAGTGGCATATTTCGTAAACTGTTCAAGTTAGTTCAACCAAACAAAATTGTGTTTGATAACAATAAAATAAACTACAAAATGCATATTTTTAACCTGCATATTGTCCTTATTTTTCATAATAAAAAAAGGGTTCTTGTTTTTTTTTTTCCATATTTTTTTTATTTCACGCGGAGGTACACCTACAAAAAAAATATGCACACATAGCCACTTATGCCCACTGTATACATAAATAAAAATATTTTCTCCAATATGCTCGGAA